>VXCM01007316.1:0-39385 GCA_014773175.1 Lucifuga dentata
ATGCCCAAAAGGGTAAAGCCTAGAGCCGCTGCGAACCTGCGCGCCGCCATCTTGGAGGTACTTTATCCAAAAGTGCAGCACAATGAAACAGGGCTGAGAGGTGCATTTTTTAGCATTAGCTTCTGTTACATCTGTACAATAATAAGTTACATTTAACATGAAAATCACTTCCCATAAATACACAGAAAGGGAAGCGTGCACATCTCCAATGTGATTAAAAGTAAATTAGGTGCACAGTCCAGTTCACTTTTTATTGCCTGGCTTACTGGCAAAAAAAAAAAAAANAAAAAAAAAAAAAAGTGACACAAATGTGTTTAAGCTGCAGTAAAATCTCAGTAGAGACTTTTCATAGCATCTAAATTTAAATACCACAGAGATTTTTCAACATGCTGTGTATGAGTGTTTAGTATTACATGCAAAACTAAATCACCAGGAGCAACATTTACTCTCCAGTGCTTAAAACCTTTACATACACAATAGCAATGTGTAGATATCTGATGAAAATCTAATGCACCTAAGGGGATGAAGATGTTTATTAATTAATGTTCACAGAAGGTACATTTCCATAAATTAATTTACAGGTAACACACCTTCATTGCTGAGACATGCTGATGTGTTGTAAGTAAGACAAGCCTCTGCAGGATCAGGATGAAGGCTTGTGTCAGCAGAAGAGCTTTTCTCCTCATATTCCACTTCACTAATAACCTGTATGAGGCAAAAATGAAAATGTAGATTCTGTAGCACTGCTGTGTTTTGATGTTATAAGAGGCTTGAGTTTGGAATAAGAACCAATTACCTGTTCAGTTAGTGTCACCTGGTTGTCATCACAATCAGTAATCAGGTCCTCCGTGAGATGTGATGCAGCAAAGTCTGATATCCATGTAAAGACGAGAGATAAAGAATCTGAGTTGCTCCCATCTGGCCGCTGTTTGAGGGTCTCAGCAGGAAAGACTCAAAGGTTTACATCATCATTTGTTCCTCTAGTAACAGGATTAATGAACTCATTTCATACTGTTTCTAGGTCATGAATTAAGCGAAATGATGCTGGAGTATAGTGTATATACTATCATGTTTTTGTATTATATTGCAACTTATGTTCTTAATTTGTGTTTGTATGTACGGATTGAATGTTTTATCTCTTTTCTCTTGTCTGTTGTTGTACTTGTGTTTTTACTTGGCTGCAAACCAAATTTTACACTGGGGACAATAAAAATTGAGACTGAGTCAGTCCACGCATGAAATTACCGTTATATGTCGGATGTGATACTTTATAATTGCTGCCACTTTGACAGCATCATTTGGAGGCCTTACTTGAACAAAAGCAGCATGAATGTTCCTTATTCCATTTGTCATCTAGCCATTCTGGACACACTAAAGGTAATTTTTTTTTTNGTGCTGAATGAAATAACTGTCATACCTTCATCTTCCTCATGGATGAGCTTTTCACATGCTGCTGCTCTTCTTTTGGAAGTTTCAAAATAGCTGAGCAGAGACGATGGAATTTCCTCTGAGTCCTGTTGTCAGAAAGCCGGTTTACTGTTAGGCTGCTCTTATCGCAAAAGGCAAATGTTAGTTTCTAGGGCTGTATTCTGAAAACCTTAAAGGAGCATGCTGGTGATTTTGCATGTCT
This sequence comes from Lucifuga dentata, assembly GCA_014773175.1. NCBI lineage: Eukaryota > Metazoa > Chordata > Actinopteri > Ophidiiformes > Bythitidae > Lucifuga > Lucifuga dentata. The sequence continues at coordinate 1,631 of VXCM01007316.1, forward strand.
GAGCCCAATAAATATTACCCACATGTTACGTTACTGATAACCATTTTCCAAAACATATTATAGTTTTCCTGTTATTTTGCCCCAGTCTTTCAAAATCAACTATTTAGGTGATACATTCATCTTAAAATTCAACATTTCGCCTGAATGTAAGACTGAATGTAGAAGGACAGCCGTTTTTAATCTCTCAGTAAAAGCCGTCTTCTCCTGGGACTATATTCCCTGGTGGACGGATACATTTTCTTCAGTGTCGCTCCGTGCTCCGTGTTTGAACAGTTAAATAAAGTTACTTCAACAAAAGAAAATAATAATAATAATAATGAACATGTTCACTGTGATAGATTACCTATTTCAAGCATATTTAACTTCTCTTTAAGTTTATTTGATAGCATACTGGAATGAACTGAAACCAATGGTGGTCTGGAAGATAGGAAAATTATTATAATATTTACCACTCCAGTAATGTAAGATAACATGTGCAGGTTGTATAGAGCTCAAACATGCAAAAACACTGGTATGGTCCTTTAAAGCATCATCTGCAAAAAACGTCCAAACATGTCTTTACAGTAAACTTGTGTAGACACAGCCACAAGACAAAGTGCCACCACGGGCGCTTCAAGTACCACTGGTGGTACACGTACCACAGTTTGAGAACCATTGATTAGCCTAAAACATAGCAGGTGGTATGTCTGATGCTAATTATGAAGCAATATAATTGTGGCTACTTTAAACAGCTAGTAGTAGCATAAACTTCATTTGCCCCAATTCACGGTATTCAGTTAATTTCATTATTCAGTCTTATACTCTTTACAAACTTACTTCGTCTTCGTGAAAATAAAAACTTTCTTCTTCTTCTTCGGCTTCTAACTCAGCATGAGAGATGACCAGGCCATTCAGCTCCTGCATGATAGCTTCATAGATTTCATTAGCAGCCGTCATAGCTCCGAAACGTTTGTTACTCAAAGGTAGACTTAATAAACTAAACTAGAGGGTAACTAACTCGTTACCGTCAAACAGGTATCTTAGCTGATGCTTCGAATTCGGTAAATAACAACCATGCTTGCTGTTTGTGCGGGTAATAGCACGTTTAAGCTAATTTAGCTTTAGCTAGACGGAAAGTGAAAAAAATACAATCCTTTGGCGTCTTCAAAGGAGACCGCGTTACCTTAGAAACAGGCAGTAAACTACGAGCCGCGCTAAGGACAAACAGTGCAAAAGGCAAACAGAAATCATTTCGTTCTTAAAATCTTCAGCAGTTTTAAAATTTAGTTTTATAGTTTCATTGAACTATCTTTTGTTTACTACCTAAAAGCTGCAATGTAAGAAAAAAATCCTTGACGACACAGAACTACAAAGTTTAAGAAAAATTTTAAAATTTTTTGAAGTGAATTTATCTTTTATATGTTTTCAGTAGTTTGGTAGATTTTTTAAAACAGGTTTTCTTTGATTGCTTTGAAACTTTTTTTCTAAAAATTTCTAATTTTCTTTTCAAGTAGAAAATTAGCAGGCTTGGCAGAAAAGTCCTGTTGTGTCATGTAAAATACAGGTTTTTACTGGTTTTAGGTGAAAAACTAAAAAATAATTTGATGAAAAATAACATTAACTTTAGATTGCAGAAGGTTAACTGATATATGTATACGCAAGTGGAAAACGACTCATAACAAGAGCCAGACATGAAAAAAACACCATACACACACATGCACACACACATATAGATAGATAGATAGATAGATAGATAGATAGATAGATAGATAGATAGATAGATAGATAGATAGATAGATAGATGATAGACAGACAGACAGACAGACAGATAGATATACACTTTATGTATATATAAAATCTGTATAGATTAAAAGATCAAACAGGAATGTGATTAAAAGAAAACAAAAGAATCAGGTGATAGTGTCCAGTTAAAAATAAAAAAACAGCCAAATCAGAGTGTCAGCAACAATTTACACACTTGTACTATTGCACAACTATAACTAACTATTGATCCAGTACAGAGGTCAGCGAGGCTGCTTTGCTGCTGCTCCGCTTCATGGTTTCGTGGGCATTTTGGGCAGTCAGCTGAAGGGTCAGAGGGCCGAGGACCTTGTAGGTGAATCACAGGACTAGAAGAACAAAAATGTGTTTAGCTGTGAACAATGCAGACTTTTTTCATGGCATTTTTGATCACAAAGGCCGGTTCCTCGCTCCCGTGGTGAAAGCGCTGCACTCATGTAGTCCGTCTCTTTGAGGAGATTCCAGTGGCCCACTCAGGTTTTCCCATACACATTCCCATGGGCATTCTAAAAGGAACCCAGTCTCCTTCCTCAAACTTTCAAAGAAGAACAGTGTGTCCTCCTTCCCAAACTGTTTGTTCCAGGACACACTGAGGTCTGTTCTCCATTCTCGTGACGATCCAGGAGGAAAACAAAACAAGAATAGAGCTAGATCAGACCCATTTTTTCCCCTTCAAAGGCTGGTGTAGAATTCCACAGCAATGATGAAAAGTGCAGAATCAACTACATCTGTGTGGCCTTTAAGGTCAACAATATTAAAACCTTCCAGGTTCAGGTGTTAAACGTGCTTTCACAAAGGTCATTGTGGCTCATGGCACAACTTCAGTCCTAGTCTGATGGGTAAAAGCAGGACGGTTTGGTGCAGCCCCCCCATTGTTGGAGTCAAACTGCCTGTTGCTCATGTTTCATTAGGAGCTCTAACAATCATTGACCAAGTTCAATTGCTCAAAAAGGCCCCATCAGCAAGCCTTGTCTGCTCTGATTAGGTCCTGGCTCTTTGTCGGAGAGCAAGGTGTCCATCGCTTTTTGTCAAAGTGCACAGAATGCAGACAGCAGCCAGACTGAGATTTACACAGCACATTATGCCGTCAATGGCGGCTCCAGCAGTTTGGATAGCAGCTGTGTGTTTACACTGTTACTGGTCTGTATCCATTATCTTGGCAGCCATTGGGCCTATCAAACCCAAAAAATTAGCAGTCATTTTTTTTCATCATTCTCTTACTGCACATTCTTTATATGAAAGTTGCAGATCAGAGATGATTTAAATATGAGCAGTTACGATGTCAATTACTAAAATGGACTTCATATACTGTAAAAGTAGACCTGATTAAAAATAGCAAACATGTATTTAGTTCAAATAATGTGGCCTGGTTTTCTTTTAGATACAGAGGAGCCACCTTATGGAATTCATATTTAGATATAGTTCACCAGTAAACTTCTCTCTATAGTTTAAAAAAAAAAAAACCAATGAATCTGACATTATTATCATCAATTATAATTCTGTTAGTTAGCATTACAATTGTTAGTTTCTTATTTATTTATTTATATTTTGGGCTTGTAGTTGTTTTGCTGTTTGTGTGTGTGTGTGTGCAAGAAGTCTTACCAGGCTTCCTGCATGTCATATAAGATTTTATTCTTTTTATACTATGTACACAATATGATGAATTATTTGTGAGTGATGATGTCTAACTTCTTTTGTCGTTTATATGTTTGTTTTTAAACATGCAATAAATCAATCAAATCAAATTTAATTAAAATGAAAGCACAACCCCATAAAATATTTCCCATGCATGACCTCAATCTGACACTTCAAAAACCACGTATACTGGAAATATTGATGACTTTTCTTAATGCACTGAGCCAGATTACAGGCTTTTGGGAGTTAGCTGACCTGCATGTAGACCTAATGGCAGTTTAAAGATATTAGGGGCACATGAGGGGGAAATGTTTAAGCGAGCTAATCCTGGACGAATGGTATTGGAAGCTTAATCACTCTTACGTTGCATTCTTGTAATCTTTTTCCGTCAAATCAAATTTTTCACTTGCACAGCTAAAATCAGGTGTTGCTTCTTTCCACTTTCGCTTATCTGGTTCTGCACATTTCTTCATATCAAAACCTCTCCAAATTGAGATTATCTTCAGTGGGATGATAACAGCAGTGAACGGGTTGAACTCGGACATAGATTTGGATTTCAAAGTTATCATTATGCTGCCAGCATGACGTTAGTACATCTAAATCTGCTTCAAATGACTGTGGGATTACAGGAATCAGAATTTCCCCCTAACAAGCTGAAGGTTGGAACAATCTGCACAAGAAGCTCCATCTTCACCAAGTTACACAAACAGATCTGCTGCTTTTATTCATATGACACTAAATATGTGATATTTTCAGTTTAGATATTCAAACATTTTCTCTGTCCTTATAAAATATTATAAGACAAATATTTACTCATCACATGCTGATAACAGCACTATCATTGTTAGAGAACCAGCAGCAAAAAGAAATGTGGGCTCCTTTTTGTTCACTGAGACTGCAAATGTACCCAGAATGAGCTAAACTAAACTGGGCATTTAGTGTTGAGCGGCGCGTGAACAGATCCACTGTTAGAGGCAGAATAGATCTCAGTGTATCACAGATAAACTGAGCTGGAAGACTCTGTCAGAGTCCACAGCACAAATCCAAACGCCTCAAATTGTCATTCATCCCAACCACCATCAGACTTTTAACCCTCTGCAGTCTCAAATCAACTTTTCAAGAAAATTCTTCATTCAAGAAAAAATAAAAAAAATCCAATCTAAAAGAAGTTAGAGAAGAAAAAACCTGAAAATAAATCACAAAAAACTTGTCAATTTTCTACTTGATTCTAAAAGATTCTAGTAAGTAAAATAAAGTCTCCAAAAATCAGCGAACAAGCAGCAAAAGTGACCTTAGACTCCAGAAGATTAACGAGCATTAAGACATAGATATGAATGTATGTACAGACACCAGGATTTTTAAATCATTGCCATTTTTCAATCTTGTTTTTATTGCATTTCCTATTTATTTTAGTCTTGTTGTTTCCATCTCATTGTTCCATTTAATAACATGCAATATGTCTTCTGGCTGCTGCTCATTGTATTTTATTTGCTTTGCTATCTTTCTGTGATCCTGTTCTTGCACTCAGACATATGTCTAGTTTGTTTTTTAGATGTTGTTGTTTGTCATTACTGACATAAGCAGCTCTCTTGTTCCAAGACAAATTTTCCTTTGGGACAATAAATATTATCTTATCTTATATTTAGTGCAACAGTTGTCTAACATAAAACTGCACAAATAAAAAAAAAAAAAAAGGNAAAAAAAAAAAAAAAGGGCTCAAAACTTATATATCACAATCAGTCTCTTAAATGTGGTGGTAATCATCTAAATTTCTTGAGTATCAGTAGATATGGTATGTGGAAGTTCTACATCAGGGCGGTAGAAATGATATGAATCATGTCATCATTCAAATACTTTCTACTGATTTACATGCATATCAATCCCAAGCCCAAAGCCAACATGGCCGACGTGTTCCTTACAGGCTGCATCCTCACAGGTCAGAACAGAATTTTAAGTCTGCTGCTCATTTAACATGGAACAATTTACAGAAAGATTTGAAAATGTCTGAGTTAATTACTCTTGGGGAATTCAAATTGATACTAAAGAAACAGGAAGTTGGCACCATTGGTTTGTTTTTAGACTCTGTCATGATGGTTAAATGAGATGAGTAGATTTTTCTTAGAGAAGTCCTGTTGGTTTGAAAGCTGCTGTATAAAGTATCTGGTCTGTATGTATTTGTTGTTAAAACTTGTATTTGCATTGTATTTATTGCTGAAACTTGTTTTTTTATGCTGCTGTCTTGGCCAGGTCTCTCTTGAAAAAGAGATTTTTATCTCAATGAGACTTTACCTGGTTAAATAAAGGTTAAATCAATAAAAATAAAATGGTTCTCATCACTTTCTGACATTTAGGGTCTAAATCTTATCAAAAAAAGAGCAGTTAGTCCAGGTCTGGTGAGAGATCTGCTGGACTCTCCAGGTCCCAGGACTTGGTCCTGTGTCACAGGAAGAGACGAGAGCTTTACTGCCATTAATCCTTTTCTTTGAAAAGGCATCTCCACCTCCAGCCAGCAACTTACTCCCATTACGGTTAAAATTAGCTGTGTGTGTGTGTGTGTGTGGGGGGGGGGGGNGGGGGGGGGGGCAAAATGTGCAATTAAATGCAAAATGTGCATTTAATTGCACATTTTGCTATTCTCTGTGGCTGATTTATATAAAATATTAATGATACAACCATTATCAGATAAGGCTGATAGATGTCAACATTTTCACACTGTCAGTTTCAATTTTGGAAGAAAAAACAAACAAAAACAAAAAACCCTAATCAATAATAATAATAACAACAATAATAATAATAATAATAATAATAATAATAATAATGATTAAAAATTGGCAATCTCATAAAAACCCTCAAAGTTTTGAAAATTACACAACCTTTTTATGAACTATATGCATGCTGTTGCTGATTTTGTTGGGTTTTGTTTTTCATGATGTAATTTATTTCATGTATAAACGCAGCAATATGTCAGAGCTTTATGTGGAGCAGACATTGATTCAGATGGTCGCACTCATCTTAAATTCCAGCAGGGGGCAGTCAAAGCACATCAGTCACTGTCAGTCATGTTAATAATTTAATCATAATATCACCCTACTTCACAAAACATTCGAAAGTGATCACATTTTATATTTTAATTTGATTTGTAACAACATATTTTCCCTTGTCTTAGATCTTATTGGATAAACACACCTGTTCTACCTGACCAGATGTAGGTAGCAGGGAGAGATGGTGTTATGGTAGTCCAGGATTGAGAATCCTGAGAGTAAAACTAAACCAAATGCTGCAGCAAGAAGCAGATACAATCTTATATAATATAATATATATTCTTATAATAGAATCTTTGACCTACAGCAAATTTACTGATTTTACTGTGCAGGAAGAGAGTCCGTAAGTCCTCAGCCATCAGTCTCAGCACCGGCTCTCCTCAGGGCTGCGTGTTGAGCCCCCTACTCTACACCNGTCCTCAGCCATCAGTCTCAGCACCGGCTCTCCTCAGGGCTGCGTGTTGAGCCCCCTACTCTACACCCTCTACATCTACGACTGCGTCCCCACACATCCCAGCAACAGTATTATTAAGTTCGCTGATGATACCACCACCGTGGGGCTCATCTCTGGGGGGGATGAGTCTGCATACCAGAATGAGGTGGAGGATCTGTCAGTGTGGTGCAAAGACAATAACCTGATCCTGAACACCACAAAGACAAAGGAGATGATAGTGGACTTCAGGAGGAAAACAATGGACATGCAGCCCCTGTTCATCGGTGGGGACTGTGTAGAGAGGGTCTCCAGGTTTCGGTTCCTGGGCGTCAACATAGAGGATGACCTGACCTGGAGCATTAACACCACAGCAGCTGTTAGGAAGGCACAGCAGAGACTGTATTTCCTGAGAGTGCTCAGGAATAACCACCTCAAGCAGAAACTCTTGGTGTCGTTCTATCGCTGCTCCATAGAGAGCATCCTAACATACTGTATGTGTGTGTGGTTTTCCAGCTGCACAGCTGCAGAAAGGAAAGCGCTCCAGAGGGTTGTCATCACTGCTCAGAGGATCATCGGCTGCCCTCTCCCTTCCCTGGAGGACTTGTATAGTTCTCGCTGCCTCAGGAAGGCAAAGAACATTCTCAGGGACACATCTCATCCCGAACACTCACTTTTTGAGCTGCTGCCCTCAGGCAGACGTTACAGGACACTGAGGGCCAGAACAAACACAGTCAAGAACAGTTTCTATGCCAGAACCATAACTGCACTTAACAATGCATTCAGATTGTAGATGACTCAGATTGTAGACGATTAGTGCGCTGGTGGTATGGGTGTTTTTTTATGTATGGATTTTTATGGTGTTTATTTATTTTATGTTATGTGTGCATTTTTTAGTCTTTTCTACTGTATTGTTTTAAACTCCTTAAGGATTGCACTTTCAATTTCGTTGTACCAGTAAAATGACAATAAAGACATTCTATTCTATTCTAATCGTACATATATGAATCAAACTAAGGAACACTGAGAGAGAGAGACAAAGAGAGAGAGAGGGAGAGAGAGAGAGAGAATTCAACATTATCTTTGTAACAGTTTTCATCTTTAAATAAAAATGTCGATACAACGACGCTCACAGTGACACAAGTAAAACCGTGAGAACATAAAAAACACCGTTTTTTAAAATTAGGCCAGTTATTCTACAAAAGAAAGGGAAAAACACAGAAACAACAGACCCCAATAAAACTTTCAGTGAGAGAAAATCATCCTTGAGTGGCGAATATATGCTAAAACTAGAACGCCGTGACTCAGACGAGACACAACACGGTGGAAAGCGATAGCGTTTATCACCCTCCAACGTTCCCGTTCTCGCTGCAGCATCCAGCCAATCAGCTGTGTTCAGGGCCTCAGCAGAAAACACAAACGGTGTCAAGGCCGTTATAGCGTTTATCGCAGCATTGAGCCTTTTCTGATTTTTGTAGCTTCCAGACACATGATCAGACTGTTTCCCCCAGAAATGAAGCTCTTTAATGGAATAAAACAATGAAATATTAATGTAGATATCAGTACATCACAAAATTTTAATAAAGTTTTTTCATTTTAATAAACCCGTACATAAGCCGACTCCGTGATGTTCCATCTATTTACCTGTTTAGCAAATTACCTGTTTTCCTGAGTATTGTCATAGTATTCCTGTGATTTTCTGAAAATAATCCACGTTCGGGTTGTGGGGCTGTTTTTAAACTTCGCCGTTTTAACGGGCTTCTCTTCCTGATGCACGCAGGAATGATAACATCGCGCTCTTGTTGTTTTCGTAACTTATTTATTTTCAAAATCAAAATAACAAAGCATGACGTGAGGTGAGGTCAAACACTAAAAGTTGTGTGTGTGTGTGTGTGTGTGTGCGCGCGCGCGCGTGTCATTCGTGACGTGAACGTGAGCAGTTACCACAGATTTGTGTTTTATGCACGAATGAAAACTAGCAGCTCAAGTTAATCTGAGTTTAAAATCAGAAATATTACATGAATATGATTCAGTTATTTGTACTTTTACTGCAGAAAAAAACTTTCTGATTTTATTCATTTATGTTGTTACGGTTTGCAGCGTTCTTTACTTCTAAAATCACCAATAAAACGTTTTCCTTTGTTCATGTCCTATCACAAAATATCCAAGATATCGTGATAATATTTTATATATCACCCACATATATGATGATATATGATGTCTGTGAAGTTAGCAGTATTCCATATTTTTTTTTTATTTTTTTATTTTTTTTATGAAACTGGGTGATTATGCTTTGTGGTTTTTAAATATGAAATTTGAAAGTACCGTATATGCTGGACTATAAACCGAGTTTTTTTTTAACCAAATTTCACAACGCAAATTGGGAGTAATTCAAATCAGATCGAAATTTCCAGGCGTGGAAATACTACCAATTACCACTTTCCATGGAAAATAGTTTAAATCATACCTTATAATGAGATATTTCCTGACTAAACATCTTTATTAAGCACATTTTGAAACCAGTAAGGCTATTGTAATCGGCTGCTGAAATAAATATCATATTTACCGGTACCGGTGTTAGAGCCATTTCTTGGTTAATTATCAAATGTTTAAAATATTTAATTTGGGAAAAGTGAAATCAAATAAGTTATTAGTTTTAATATGCTGACTGATCAGAGCTCTGTGAAGTGCCGCTATGATCCGTACCGGCTCCGTCACGGAGGATCTACAGACGCTCCGCTGGAGGAACGGGGCAGCGGTACCGTTATTTACCTCATCTCATGTTTTGTTGTTTTATTTAGAAAATAAATAATCCAAGAAAAGAACAAGAGGCGATGTTATAATTCCGGTATGCGTCAGGAAGAGAAGCCCCGTTAAAACGGCGAAGTTTAAAAACAGCCCCACAACCCGAACGTGGATTATTTTCAGAAAATCACAGGAATACTATGACAATACTCAGGGAAACAGGTAATTTATAAACTAATAAACTGATGGAACAGCATCAGGAGGTCTGCTGAGGGAATGTTCCAGCACATAGACAGACCTNACTAATAAACTGATGGAACAGCATCAGGAGGTCTGCTGAGGGAATGTTCCAGCACATAGACAGACCTGCATTGACTCCGGTACAGGATAATTACTGAAAACACGTAACGGTAAGATTCTTAACAAAAAATTCACTATAATTACACAGGTAAATAAGCCCCATGATAATTAAAGCTCATTTGTAAAGCTTTCCTTACCTTCATCACTGCATCATTGGCGATTCAGAAGAGGAAGAGGAGTCCCGAAAACTTAACAGCTAATGTTTGTTATGTAATCTGTTTACCGATACCGGTACGTGGATTATTTTCAGAAAATCGCAGGAATTCTATGACAATACCCAGAAAACAATGGTAGGCTAATTTGCTAAACAAATAAAATGATGGAGCAACTTTGGGGGGTCGGCTTATATGCGGGTTTCTGTAAAAAGCTAAATTTGCAGGTCAAAATGGGAGGTGGGGTTATAGTCCAGTATATACGGTATATGATTTTAAACGGCGTGATGTCGCAGACGGCTGCTTACCTTTTCCACCTGTCTAATTGTTCATGGCCTTAAACCTGATTGTNCAGGAAATTCAAGGCATCAGTTTTCACAGGACTGCACGTTCTCAGCCAATAGGAACGCTCAGAGCTCCATGAATGAGAATGTGGTCATTCATGCATTTAGTGTGAAAGCATGAAAAATGATTGACAGTTTTGGTCCTCACAGACTTCTGTTTGAAGAGTTTGGGTCATGTGACTTCAGTTTTGATCAATGCGTCATAACAATTGAAAAAAAAAACTGTAAGAGGCTGATCTTTCTCAACTTTTACCTGTGACACACCTGACAGCAAGGTGTCACTAACAGGACAATGATGTGCTTTAATGAGCCTCAATTATCAATGCGCTTATTTAGAGTTAGGCTGTAGTTACATGACTTTTTATGAATCCTGCACATTATTATTATTATTATTTATTTATTATTATTATTTATTTATTATTATTATTATTATTATTATTATTATTATTATTANTTATTATTTATTTATTATTATTATTTATTTATTATTATTATTATTATTATTATTATTATTATTATTATTATTTTGTTAATATAGTGATTAAAATGTATTGCAGACACCATTATGTTTAATAGTAAACATATTTTGTAAGCTTTTTTTTTGTTGTGTTTAAAGTAATTCTTTGGCCTTGACATCCTGAAATGGCTGAACAGTAAGTTGCTGTGAACTAGTCTAGAACTTTCCATCTGAACACTATTATTATCAGTTTTCCTATCAGCGAGGCAGATTATGTGTCTCAGCACATTGAGCCTCGCTGATTCCATTTAAGAGTCTCAGCAGTCAGAAAAAAACACATTTATTATCTCACTTTCACCACAAGTTCACTATATGCATATATATATGAATCATTTCCAGACTATCTATAAAGCATTTGTCTAAAATATGAATCCCACCCAACGAGCATCATCTTTGTTTTGTTGTTTTATGATCTGTATGCGGCGTTTCCTAGTAGCTATTGGAAGCAATCAATAATTCTGCTGCTTCTGCTCCAGCAAAGAGAAAAGCTGCAGCCAGCAGAAAATATCCTGCACATTTTCAACTGTGAGGATGAAGAATCATGTTCATATTAGGCGCTCGTTAATATTCTACACAAAAACATTCCTCAGTACCAAGCCGCTTCAGTTCATCAGTATTTCTGAGGTTGAAAGGTCACATCACGCTGCAGCGTCTCGCTAAGGTCTGAACTCTGACCTGGTCTTAAAAACACAAATTTTCTCCTTTTTGTACCGTCTGTTCATTCACTTGCAGGTTTTGAGTCATTGTCTTGTGTTATTGAACTTGTATTAAAGGACCATACTGTCCATTTTGCTTGTTTGAGCATACATGTAACGTTACTGACAATGTTTTTCCTACCTTCCAGACCTCCATTGGTTTCAGTTCATTCTGCTATTAAAATCAACTTGTTGATACTGTAAACGTTCTTGGGATAGGTAATCCATCATCACCAACAAGACGTGTATTCAGGGTTTTTTAGAAGTTATGTAATTTTAGCGTTTAAGCTCAATAAAAAGCGTGGAATGATCTGAAAATGCTTCCTGTTGTCAGTTCTTCACCACAGCACTTGAATGCATCACAAGCAAGCATTCAGATCACTGTGTTCAACCCCAAACCCTTATTCTATAATAATAATAATAATAATAATAATAATAATAATTCTTTGTTTTTTAGCTGATATTTCTTTAGATTGTGGTCACTTGCTTGCTTGTAACATTGTGTTTGAGTTTAGTTTTAAAAGTGATGAATGTCATTACCTGGTCAAGAAATTATTGATATTTTAATCATAATGTCTTTTCCAGGATTTTTGCAGAAGAAATGCAAGTAACAAACACTTAAAAGCATAAATTCATACATTATGAAAAGTTGTGATAAATTAACAGGAAGTAACAGGATGTGCACGAGCATCAACTACTGATGCACTCTAATGTGCACATGAACACACACACACACAAACGCACATACACACACAGCGAATGGCTGTTTTAGCATCAGCTTCTCCTTTCCAACACACAGCGAACTGACTGCAAAAACATGCAAAATGTATAAATGTTGGATCATCAACACAAAGTGGAAACACTCACAGCTCGACTGGCTCGTTATGAGATCATGAATGATGCAACCAAACGGAAGTATGTCATGTCATTTTGAGTGATGCACAGCATCTATTTCCCCTCAGTGCAGACAGGAAGCAGTGGTGGGTTGCATAAACTCACCAGGTTTTTAGATCACAGCATCTGAGGTATTGTGTGTAACATAGTTACGTTCCGGGCTAGGGGTACCAGAACAGTGACATAGAAAGTGGCAACACCTGTTTCCCATCCCTGCTCTCAAGGATGCCCAGCAGCTCACAGTCAAACAGTTTTGAAGTAACAAATGTTTTATTTGTCTTAACAAAGGACACAAAGGGAGTAAAGCCGATACACAACCAATAATCACTAGTTCAACTAGGAAAAACTGCTGAAACAAAAGAAAACAAACAGGAACCAAAAATAGCCTGTAGTAAAAGTGTACAAAACTGAAAATGGCTTCTCACCTCTACTCAACAAAAGAAGCAGGATACAGGTTTTAACAAAAACACAAAATGCAGGANCTTCTCACCTCTACTCAACAAAAGAAGCAGGATACAGGTTTTAACAAAAACACAAAATGCAGGATATGTACCAGATATAAACAAAGTGGGTCAATCTGAACCCACACACACATTCAGCCAAAACTGCCCCAGTCTAGGCTACTCACTGAAATAACAAATTCTCACAACAATCAAACAATCGATCAATCTAACACTGAGCACAGAGCAAAGAACAAAACTGCATGGAACGTTGGGAGCAGGACCGAGTAGTGAGGCGTCACCCAGGGGAAGTGCGTCTTCAGGCTTTATATACCCAGGAGTGGAGATGTGTAGACCAATGACAGCTCTCAGTATCTTGGGTGGCCAATCAGCAGATGACACCTACACAGACAGACATGCGCACACTCACGCATGCACACGCTTCACGAACGGACACGCGCACACATGCACACACACAGAGCCACACAGCGCACAACATGCTCTGGAAAGGAAAAGTTTTGCAATAAGCAACAACACAAAGCAAACATAAACACAATAAGACCCAGGGTCGTAACAAACATGTAGACGTACAACATCCGTGGATTGTGTTTATTCTCTCTAGTTTTAACAAAGGAGTAGTGACATGCATCATATTTTCAACAATACATTATGCCATCAATGGAGAATTTCATTTTCATGAAATGTCTTAAAATAATTGTAGATAGATGACTGTTTTTCCCGCCATGTGTGAAGAAGGAACATGCTGTAGGTGGCAATCAGACTCTGTTGTGGTTTAAGTGGATTTCCCTCCAAAAACCCAGTTTCTGGTGACTCATATTTCCACTGTGAGAAGGTCCCATTTTACCTGATGTTTTCTGTGACTGAATCTTTCCCCAAAATCAAACCAAATAGTTTTGCCTAAATTATAACCACCTACATCATAATCATAATCTTCCTCTTAATTTAAGTTGTTTGCATCATCCAGTTAGTAGTGAAACATGTATGATCTGCACTCATTTTATAATATTGCATGTGACAGTTTAAGGTCAGTCCGTAATTCCTGTTGATTTTATCAAATCTTATGTTTCCAAAGCCTAAATTAAGGGATATGGCATGACAAATACAGCTAATTCTAAAACCAAACTTCTGATAGATAAGTATTACTGTGCTAGAGTCTGGCAGCATTTTTGGACATGGGACATATAATGTTATGGCTCTTAGTTAATAGATTTATCACATAATTAATATTTACTGTCAATTCAAAAGAAAATACATTTAGAGATCTCACTGATGAGTCCAACATGAAAAATTAGATTTTGCATTTACTTGAATTTTTTTTCTCTCCCATGGGCAGCTATAGCCCGGTGCTTTGTCTATAAAATATATTTAAAATAAACACTAAAATGTACAATCATGTTTCACTGTTTCTCCTCATAAAATCAAAGATTTATGCTGCGGCCTATGTGAAACGGATTTTTTTTTTTTTTTTTTTTTTTCGCAGTAGCCTTTAAGGTTGCGCGGTTGGATGCTGCGCAGTACACCGAGCTCGGCGAGAACAAAGGGTTTTCCAGGCTGGAGTCCTAAACATCGCGTATATTCCTTCATGAAAAGGCGGTATGAAAATAAACCAACATAGCATCTTAGTCCCTAACGTCCAGGGACGAAAACGGACGTTTATAAACAGTAGCACATTGAGCCATCGTGAGCCAGCCCCCCGCTTCCTCACGGCGTACTAGTGGAACGGACCAAGTTGACTGAGGGGGGGGACGGGGGGAGAGATTAGCTAAACAAAGGCATTAACATCAATTTAAAATCTTAATTATTGTGCATGTGTTGTATAGAACATAATATCTAACATGTAAATAATTTACAGTTGGTGTGAGATTTCTCTAATAAAGAGTAAAAAAAAGTTTCCTGATAGGCACGGCGGAAGTGAGCACCCCCATAACCGGGCCGGGCTTCTGGTTGGGAGCTAGACTAGGCAGGGCGCCGAAGTCTGGAGCGGCACACCGGCCTGACTGGTTCTCAGAGCAGCAAGTGATAATGTCTGCCCCGTGTATGCGCTCCCACAATTTCATTCCTTGAGAAAAGGACGACTAGGCTATCTTTTTTTCCCACGGGTGAGTACCATCGCAGCATCTTCATCGGGGTTTGCTGGGTTTAGGATGAAGGCATGCGCGTGCGTGGGTGTGATTGTGAGTGAGGTACCAGTGCGCAGGATGTGGCCAGAGAATGATGAAATACTTCACATGGTGTCATGAAGAACCAGGCGGGAGGAGGACAGTAATTTACGCGCATCCCCGAGAGAACAGATTGTGCCACAAGGAGCCACATGTTCCATGCGATTTGTTGGGTTTAATTTCTTTTTAATTTTTTCCTATTATTCATCCACATTTTTATAGCCTAACGTGTGGGCCCATTTTTGATTAATCATTCATCTGAGTCATGTGCAAATCGAAAAAAAAAGGAAAATCCATATATATATATATATATATATATATTCTCCCAGGCTTAAACACAGCAAAACCCAGATTTTCCTCCCAATAAACTGCGATGCGATTTTTTTCTGGTTTGTATCTGAAGTCAGTGAAGGTTACACAGCATCAGCATTGCTTGGCTGCTGTGTTGCGCTCACTGGATTCTGAAACGGCCTTTGCCTCCACACTAACCAGGCTAATCTGGAAGCGCTGCAAGGAAATCTATTAAACACTTAATCCTCTGCTCGCTGAAAGGCCGCTGAGGTTCTGCACCATGATGATGCCAAGGTGCGAATTATTAAGGCTTTATGTTTTTATAATAATAAACTAAAATCAGAGAAATGCCAAACCTACACACCCTTAAAATGCTGGAATTATAAAGAGAAGGGATGAATAGAGTTTCCCCACCCTGAATCTTATGATGCCATTTATTAAATAGATCAAAGCAAGTGGTGGATTTAATGGGACAAAAAAGACGTAAAGGAAGTTTTATTTGCGTAAATCTGTGTGTGTTTATTCTGGGAGTTGGTGTAATATTTGAGGGCTTTCCCCATCCTGAGTTCAGCAGAGGAAAGGAGTGTTTGGGTTCGTATGCAAATATCCTCCTTTAAATTATTTAGGAGGCTGGAAACATGATAGTCTCTATACTTAGACCTTCCACCATCCCAGTCATCCTCTGCAGGCAGGCTCAGATCGCTTCCTGCAATGACTTACAATAAAATGATCCCCATTCATTGATTTTGCTGCTCCAGCCATGTGAGAAAAGGGCCTGCATCCCCAGAATAAAGAATAATTCTCTGTGTCCTTGTCAGATAATAGGTTAAGCAGAGTAGGATTTTAACAGTACAAATGAAATCTGCAGGTAAGACCATGTGAAGTTTGCTTTTTTAATAATAAATTATAAAGTCATGACATTTTATCCAAGCTTTGCTCATAGTTAAAGCTTTCTTTTACCTGGAAGTCTTACGGATGTTAGTTTGACTTTTATTTTCTATTTCTGATCCAGGTGAAAATAAAGTCATTTTATTAAATCATTTACCACAGTTATTGAGTTTTGCTTATAAAGTTAATTTAGAGTCAAATAATTCAGACCAAAGATCAAAGTTAGAGAAACAAAACTCATATAAAACTGGAGTATTTTAGTTTAGCTCAAACCTGTAAAACTGTTCTCAATAAAACACAAAGGACTCAGGTATTTATTATTATTATTATTATTATTAGTTTACTTAATGCAGTATTTCATCTTTTCACAGACATTTGGTGATGATGAGGAAGTAAACTACTGGATCTTTCAACCTCTACAAACTGTTTCAAACCTGAAAACCCTTTCTAAAAAAACTCACATGCTGTCAAAGTTCTAAGTGACTTTTCTAAAAAGAGACGCCGGCCCCTTCCAGCCCGCCAAACACAAAGACGTTCCACCCCCTTGCCCTTTTCTGCTTTATCAAATGCCCAAAAACAGCAAGGCCGTCAAGAGAGAGCTTGACGACGATGTCACGGAGTCTGTCAAAGACCTGCTTTCCAACGAGGACGCCTGCGATGACTCCTTCAAGAAGACCGCTCTGATTGTCAACAACCATGATGGGGAAGGGAAAGAGTGCGACGTGGAGGAGGGTGGCGAGGACGGCGAGGAGGAGGAGCGCCCGGCCTGGAACAGCAAGCTGCAGTACATCCTGGCCCAGGTGGGCTTCTCTGTAGGCCTGGGCAACGTGTGGAGGTTCCCCTACCTGTGCCAGAAGAACGGAGGAGGTGAGTCTCCATCAGCAAGCCCTGCCTACGCTTCCACTGTAGGCATTTTAGCTGACGCGCACGCACACACACACACACACACACACACACACACACACACACACACACACACACACANACACACACACACACACACACACATATATACACACACATACACACACACACACACACACACACTTAAAGGAGCCATGCTACCATGACAACAGGAGGCTAAAAAAACATTTTCTGGATTCTGATGCTGAATCCGGGTCCCGACAACATTTTATCACTTCCTGCTTGCGACATCATCAATCTTCCAAACATGTCCATAATTATTTGAGGTATCATGCAAACAAACAACAAACAAACAACAAACAAAGAGCCATGCAGATAATCGCTCTGTGAGGATCCTGGTGGAATAATAACACTACATTTCCACAGACGTATGAGTCACATAACCTGTTCAGGTGCGTCAGGATGTTAACGCCTCACACCTACATGTTACCTGTAGCCAGACTGCTGCAGAAAGCTGATTAAATGAAACCCTCTCAGACAGGTTTACCACGCCGATAGGAGCTGTGTGTGTGTGTGTGTCTGCGTTATCTAAATCTTTTTATCCTCACACAACAGGAGCTGCTCTGGCGTGATGTGTTTGTAATTTTTCCCGTGTATTTCTCGTGAGATTCTGACGTATCTGTTTTTGATGCTTTTTGACAACACGTCTGACAACATGCCAACGCATGCTGTGGAAAATTCTGCCAGGATCAGTCATCTTGTCGCATTCCAAGCATACAAATCTCTTTGTTTCTCCAATTCTCTGATTGGAGTTTGCGTCGGACAGCATTTGGGACTCGGTCCTGCTCGCACGGCGTTCACGCTTGTTTCCTGCTGCACAAACACGTGATGCCACCAAAACATGCAGACAGAAAGAAAAAGCTTCTCTTGATGTAAGAACTATTTTCAGATGAGATGAAATGCTGTTTGCTTTTCCAAAGTTCCATCAAAGTCCTTACATGTGCAGACGAGACGGTCAGAAAGACAATGGAGACCATGGGGGGGGNGGGGGGGTCAAAGCGTCTTCCCAGGATGCTTTGTATTAGAAACCCGTTAGCATATTGTCCATGTATAGACACACACACACACACGCATGTGCGGGCTGCTCCTCCCATCCAGCCACCACAGGACTTCCTGCGAGACGAAACAATAAACAGGGATAAAACTAATCTTTATAACAATACACCCATGGTGGAAGTTTTGTTGTTTTCACTGAAAATATTACACCCACATGTTAAAGGACCATACTGGTGATTTTGTGAGTTTAAAACCCCCCAAAAAACAAGCTGCATACATGTTACGTGTGTTTGGTAAAATGGTTAGCAGTCATGTATGTGAGTTGTATTTATTAGGCTCAAAATGAGAAATCACCGGTATGCTCCTTTAACATTAAGCGTAGTGATTTAGATGACATTAAAGGGGATTTTTTTCCGCTAACACGCTAATCCCGCTAGTTATGCTGTGACATCACAAAAGTTCAAAAAGCTTGTTTTCCAGAAAAGACGCTGTAGCTTTAAAATAACGCAATGGGATTTTTTTTTTATTTTTTTTATTTATTTATTTTTTTTTTTAGATTTCTGTTTCTGAGCATTCTAAAACTTGATGTGGGGTAAAAACAAAANTTTATTTTTTTTTTTAGATTTCTGTTTCTGAGCATTCTAAAACTTGATGTGGGGTAAAAACAAAAAATCCGCCTGCTTTGACCTTTGACCCACGACAGAAAGAGAAGAGCTGCTTTATGGTGAAATCTGATGACATTTTACCACCGGATACTTCCTCTGAACAAAGAGTTGTAGCTTCTCCTTCAGTTTCTGTCATCACGAGCCCATTATCACGACAGACTGTCCTTTAATGCACCACGCCGTTACAGCCATGATGTCAGTCATTCACCACGCCGTTACAGCCGTGATGTCAGTCATTCACCACGCCGTTACAGCTGTGATGTCAGTCATTCACCACGCCGTTACAGCCGTGATGTCAGTCATTCACTACGCCGTTACAGCTGTGGTGTCAGTCATTCACCACACCGTTACAGCCGCCATGATGTCAGTCATTCACCACGCCGTTACAGCCGTGATGTCAGTCATTCACTACGCCGTTACAGCTGTGGTGTCAGTCATTCACCACACCGTTACAGCCGCCATGATGTCAGTCATTCACCACGCCGTTACAGCTGTGATGTCAGTCATTCACCGCCGTTACAGCCACCATGATGTCAGTCATTCACCACGCCGTTACAGCTGTGATGTCAGTCATTCACTGCTGTTACAGCCGTGATGTCAGTCATTCATTGCCGTTACAGCCGCCATGATGCCAGTCATTCACCACGCCGTTACAGCTGTGATGTCAGTCATTCACTGCCGTTACAGCCGTGAT
Organism: Lucifuga dentata; assembly: GCA_014773175.1. Classification (NCBI taxonomy): domain Eukaryota; kingdom Metazoa; phylum Chordata; class Actinopteri; order Ophidiiformes; family Bythitidae; genus Lucifuga; species Lucifuga dentata. The sequence continues at coordinate 21,301 of VXCM01007316.1, forward strand.
GTCAGTCATTCACTGCCGTTACAGCCGTGATGTCAGTCATTCACCACGCTGTTACAGCTGTGGTGTCAGTCATTCACCACGCCGTTACAGCCGCCATGATGTCAGTCATTCACCACGCCATTACAGCTGTGATGTCAGTCATTCACCGCCGTTACAGCCGCCATGATGTCAGTCATTCACCACGCCGTTACAGCTGTGATGTCAGTCATTCACCACGCCGTTACAGCCGTGATGTCAGTCATTCACTGCCGTTACAGCCATGATGTCAGTCATTCACCACGCCGTTACAGCCGTGATGTCAGTCATTCACCACACCGTTACAGCCATGATGTCAGTCGTTCACCATGCCGTTACAGCCGTGATGTCAGTCATTCACCCTGCAGCCGTACGTTTAGAGACGAATGGTTGCCAAAGCTCCTCCCACTGTAATTTGGCTAATTTTAGACTCCAGCATCTTTCCTGGTTTCCAGAATTATTTGATGGCACCACGCCCTGTGACAAACATGAGGCAGAGACGCACATGCAGCGGCAAGACATGTGGTGTGTACGTGTAACGTGTAACGTGTCTGTGAGCGACGGACATAACGGATGGAGGCGTAGATGCTGTTAAGGCTTTTTATTTGCCTGGAGGAAAATGTGTCACCATCAGGGAGAAATCAAACAGTGTGTGTGTTTCTAGGCTGCTTCCAGGAAGTGAAACTATGTCACTTCACAGTTTTCTGATATTGTGGTTTTCCTTTTCCTGTCCTACGTGTAATTGGCGTGTTCTGGGTGTAGGAGCGTACCTGGTGCCGTACCTCATCCTGCTGGTGCTGATCGGCATCCCGTTATTCTTCCTGGAGCTCGCCGTGGGACAGCGGATCCGCAGGGGCAGCATCGGGGTGTGGAATTATGTCAGCCCTCGGCTGGGGGGCATCGGTTTTGCAAGCTGCGTGGTGAGTCCTGACGCTGGTACCAATGCTGCTGTAACAATTTAAACTGCAAAAGCTTAAAGGACCATTTTACATGTCTGAGCCTAATATATTCAGTTTTCATACATGTTACATTACATCAATCATTTCCCAAACCATACTACTGGAACGGTGAATTAAAAATGTTTTTCCTATCTTCCAGGCCTCCATTGGTTTCAGTTCATTCTGCTATTAAAATCAACTTGTTGATACTGTAAACGTTCTTGGGATAGGTAATCCATCATCACCAACAAGACGTGTATTCAGGTTTTTTTAGAAGTTATGTAATTTTAGTGTTTAAGCTCAATAAAAAGCGTGGAGTGAATGTATGCCTCCACCGGGGAATATAGTCCCAAAAGAAGACCTGCGTTTATGGAAAAATTTAAAGGACCGTGACTTCATAAGGCTGTGTAACTATTAGCAGGAGAAACATGGATTTTTAAGGTGGGTGTATCACTTGAATATTTGATTTTGAAAGATTAAGAGATTTAGCAAAATATCAGGAAAGCTGAAATACGGTTTTATCCTTTGGGAAATGATTGTCAGTAACGTAACATGTATGAAAACTGGATATATTAGGCTCTAACATGAAAAATGGACGGTATGGTCCTTTAATTCCAAAATGCTACATACACCACTGCTCAGATGTTCAGAGTCACGTGTCCTTTAAGTCGTTTACATTATTTTATTCAATAATAGTGTTTTTTACACCAAAATGTACTTTAAGAAGTTTTATTTAGTATTTCAAAGTGTTTAAATGCTAAATAACAGTATTTTAGTGAGATTTAATCTCTGCTCTGTAAATATTCAGCATCAGGGAATAATCTAGAATTTTCTAATAATCTCTGGAACACATCCAGCTTCTCTACATGAATCTGGAATCATCTGCAGCTCATGTCAGGATTCTGACAGTTTCAATAAAATCTCTTCATTTTTGCAGCTAATTATTTAAACCTGTAGAATACTAACAGACATGTAGAATCATTTTATACACGTGAAGCTAAACTAGTTTGACGTGACTGGAAACCTGGATTCTGTGTGAAAATCACGTGTGAATACACACTTTGAACGGTGGTGTGTATTTTGTAAAAACATCTTGTGCTCTAAATGCATGTTTGTGTTAGCTAATTCTCAGATTATCTCCTGTATATTAATGAGTGGAATCCAGCAGGAAATGTTTGAAGGCTTGATGAAAAACTGAAAATCTGCTTCCCAGTTGTTGTTTTTGCGTGTGTTAAGTTAACCCTGCGCTGTTGCCTGTAGGTGTGCTTCTTCGTGGCTCTTTACTACAACGTTATCATCGGCTGGAGTCTCTTCTACTTCTCCCAGTCCTTCCAGCAGCCGCTGCCGTGGCATGAGTGTCCGCTCATCAAGAACAACAGCATTACATGTAAGCAAAATTACAGTCATGCATATTTAAAGGACCATACTGGTGGTTTTGCATGTTTGAGCCTACACATTATGTTGCTTCCAAAATGTAAAACTCTGTTTTAGTTTTCGTGTTATTTTGTCAAATTCCCTCATGTTCAGGTGATGCACCTACCTTAAAATTCATCTGCTAACACTTATGCATAATTGCAGAAGGCACAGTCATTTTAATTTTTCTGTAAAACTATCTTCTCCTGGGACTATATTCTGTGGTGGAGAGATACATTTTTTTCTGTGTAGCATGTTGTTCTCTGTGATGGATTATTTATCTCAGCACGCTTCAGATCTCTACAAGATGATTTTTATGTTGTACTAACTTGGAATGAATTGAAACCAATGGCAGTCAGGAAGGTAGGAAAAACAATTCTAAAATGTACCGCTCCAGTAGCATGATTTGGAAAATAGTTAGCAGTAATATATTTTGTGTGTGGTTTGTATTTATTGCAGAACCACCGGTATGCTCCTTTAAGTCCAGACTTTTAGCCCAGTTTATTTTAATCATAAAAAATCATCCGCTGCATGAAACTCATTTTGTGACCAAATGTGTATTTCTCTGATTTATAATGATTTTTAGTCTTGATTTGAATATAATGGGATGGGGGTGTGGCTTACGTGCAGCTCCATGTTAAACTGACACACTATGCACTTTTTTTTTTTAAATCACCACATTATATTAATAGTATCACCATTTTAAAATATGTTTTAATGTCTGTTTTTATATGCCTGTGATATTAATTTCCCTTCAGGGACAAATAAAGTTTATTGAATTGAATGAACTGAATGTTTCCTGCAGACGTGGTGCCGGAGTGTGAGAAGAGCTCGGCCACCACGTACTACTGGTACCGCCAGGCGCTGGACATCTCCGACAGCATCTCTGAGGGCGGCGGCCTGAACTGGAAGATGAGCATGTGTCTGCTGGCCGCCTGGTCTGTGGTCTGCCTCGCCATGATCAAGGGAATCCAGTCATCTGGGAAGGTAAGAGGAGATAATTATCCACATGTGTGGGCTAAACGTAAACGCATTCTCCACATGTTGGGCCTAAACAGCAATTAAAGTTTATTGCCTTGCTTCCTCAAGTTGCGTTCTGCTTTCTTTTTGTCTCTGGAGGTTCCTGCCAGGAACAAAAAGCACAAACCTAAACCAAGAAAAACTCGTTTCAAAAAATGAGCCATCCCAAATCTAACTGAAATATGTCCATTAGCATTGATTATTAGCATTGATTAGCACTGAGGGCCCTTTATCAGGGTTATCTGGGTNCCAGCACTTTTAATAGCAAACTCATACTGTCACTCACAGCTGCTATGCTAACATGCTAACATCAACCCACTCTGCACACTGCCACACACGTCTCGGTCTCTCTCTCTCTGTCTCTCTCTCGCTTGCTCACACACACACACACACACACTGCGGTCTCTTAAAGGAGCCACGCCGCCTCCACAGCATCTAAAATATAATAACTTTTTCCTTTTAAATCTGTGCAAAACTTTTTGAGATATCCTGCTAATGAACAAACAAAACAACGGCGATCACACAGCCTCAGCCTCCGTGGCGGAGGTAAAGAANCTGCTAATGAACAAACAAAACAACGGCGATCACACAGCCTCAGCCTCCGTGGCGGAGGTAAAGAAGAAAAAGGGAAATGGCAGCCTGACCTGGATAATGACGCAGTTATAAGTCACGTATGCTGGAAGCGACAGAAACAAAGAAAGATTTTGTGCCAAAGGTTTTGGAAAATCCTCTGCTGTAATTAGGTTAAGGTGGAGCTGATGGAGCATCATGGATGATGCCGTAACGCTGCGTGACAGTTTTAATGACATATTCAGATAGGATCCTTGGGACTCGTGATCATTTTTTTAGGATTCTAACTCGGCTTACTTTAGTGTAACTTATCATAGCAAAGTTGACAACATCTCTCTCTCTCTCTTTTTTTTTTCCAGATGATCTTTATCCTCGTATCATATGATAAGTATTAGCCGAACTCCACGACTCAAACTTTCTGTAATTGGAGAAATGATCATAATCCTCTCAGAATGAGCTTTGATGCTGAAGTCGTGTTTAAAGTTGATATCGACCATTCTGTCAGCTGTGGGCAGAGTTTGGCAGAATTACTATTTTACCACACATACACACACACACACATGTACATACTGTACATACACGTTTTGCCATCACATTTTACATTTTGTCAGCATTACAGTAAACTGTAAGACCATGATTCACTTTTGAGTTAATTGATAAAAATAGTTTTGCTCACATTTTTTTAGGTGAAAATAAAGTTGATCTACCAAAAAAAAGGTCCTCGGTTAAGATGACATTAAAGGACCATACCAGCGATTTCTGTGGTTAAGCCAAAATATAAAACTGTATTTTAGTTTTGATGTTATTTTGCAATTAAAGGACCATACCGTCCATTTTGCATGTTTGAGCCTAATATATCCAATTTTCATACATGTAACGTTACTGACAATCATTTTCCAAAGCATACTACTGGAACGGTGAATTAAAAATGTTTTTCCTACCTTCCAGACCTCCATTGGTTTCAGTTCATTCTGCTATTAAAATCAACTTGTTGATACTGTAAACGTTCTTGGGATAGGTAATCCATCATCACCAACAAGACGTGTATTCAGGTTTTTTTAGAAGTTATGTAATTTTAGTGTTTAAGCTCAATAAAAAGCGTGGAGTGAATGTATGCCTCCACCGGGGAATATAGTCCCAAAAGAAGACCTGCGTTTATGGAAAAATTTAAAGGACCGTGACTTCATAAGGCTGTGTAACTATTAGCAGGAGAAACATGGATTTTTAAGGTGGGTGTATCACTTGAATATTTGATTTTGAAAGATTAAGAGATTTAGCAAAATATCAGGAAAGCTGAAATACGGTTTTATCCTTTGGGAAATGATTGTCAGTAACGTAACATGTATGAAAAATGAATATATTAGGCTCAAACATGCAAAACAGCCGGTATGGTCCTTTAAGTAACTTTGACAAAAACCAAGAATGTTGTTTGGATTATTTATCACAGAACATTTCAAGTCTTTTATGTTGTACTGGAGTGAACTGAAGTTAATGTCAGTCTGGAAGGTAGGAAAAACAACTCTATGTTTTGGAAACACTTATGCAGGCATGCAATGTAACATGTATGCAGGTTATAATTATTGGGCTCAAACATGCAAAACCATCTGAAGTCTCAAATATTTTTCTAGAACAATTTTCATTCTTGAAAAAAAACACGTTCCTATTTGGCAAAAAAAAAAAAAAAATTTNAAAAAAAAAAAAAAAATTCTAAAGTAAATGATAAAAAAAACTTAAAAAATAAAAATTCTAAAGTAAATGATAAAAAATTGTTTTTTCTACTTGATTCTAGAATTTTCTGGAAAATGAAGTAAAAGACGTGCGTCTTCAGGCTGCAGAGGTTAAAGGTAAGGCAGCGTCAGGTTTTCCGTGGTTAGAATCCTGCCGAAGATTCTGGAGTTAAACGAGTTTTCGGTCCTTTGATCCCAACGTGATTTTACACGACGTTCACAACGGACGCAGATGAAACAAGATGGACGCCTCCGCCAGCAGCTTCAATCTGATGCTGATTTGCTGCCACATCCTGTCTGGCATAAAATGTCGCTGATAATCACAATCACCGTGGTCGTTACCTTCATCATCATTCATCATCACAGACGGCACGGCGGGTTCATAATGCCACACTTTGACCTTTTCCTGTATATTCTAAAAGAAACACCCATCATTTCTGTGAAAAGTCATCCAGGCTGCTGCCTGATTGGAGGCCTGATGGTCGCCGGCGCAGCGTTCAGACTTGCTGCAGTGGAAACATCTGGAACGTTCCGGAACGTTCTTTCCTGGAGGCTCGGCTCCAGGCGTTTCTGAAGCTTCATCAGAGCCACGGCGCACAAAAGAATTTTAATGCCTCTCATCACGTCCACAAAGGCTTTCCAAAGAATATCGCTGCATTTCACTCCCGTGTGTGTGTGTGTGTGTGTGTGTGTGTGTGTGTGTGTGTGTGGGTGTGTGACGTGAGATGTGAAACGTGCTGAGAGAAATAATCCTCAGAGCGATTTAATCAGTCCAACACGGAGCGACATGGATGTATGTCTCCACCAGTAAATATAGTCCTGTAATATATACACATACAGCAGGGTCCAAAAGTCTGAGACCGCTGTGAAAATACTTCTATTTTGCGTTCTGTTTGAATTTAATACAAGATTTTTCATTTTAAATTATGACATCATCTTAACAATTAGAATGAAAAGTTGAATCTGTGAAAAATGTCCGTGAATGTCAGAATATCTTAGTATGTTTGCTGTAATGATGGCATTGTCCAGCTGCATGGACTCCACGTCTGTAAAACCCTGATGACCCAGCGTGACGTGACGATGTTCACAGAGCTTCACATGACGTCAAACTTTCTGATTAGTTCCACATTTACATGGAAAACATCACGGATTCTACACGTGGTCTCAGACTTTTGGAGTACTCTCTGTATACCTTCTACAGTTGTGTGTAAGTGTTAGCAGGTGAAACACTGAGGTGTGTTTATCACCTGAACATCTGATTAGGGTTAGGGTTAAAGGTTATATCAGAGATATAGGGTTATAGGTTAGATTAGAGGATTTAGAAAAATAACAGGAAAATTAAACTACGGTTTGATGGGTTTAGAAAATGGCTGTCAGACATTTGGTTTCAGAGTTCCATCATGTAGTGAGTCAATGTCTCTGAATTACCAACTGTGCTTATGACTTATATCCCNCCCCCCTATCCTGTAAGCCAGCGTGTTGTGGGCGCTGACTCAGCTTTCAGTCAGGCCCCGCCCACTTAATGTGCAGCGTGGATGGAGCAAAAAGAGAAAAGTTAAAAGAGCAAAAAGAAAAGAGAAAAGTTAAGTTTAGTGCCGTTATCAAGCAGGCCTGCTGCCTGCTTGATAACGGCACTAAAGCTCTGACCTTTGCCCTTTGCTGACGTCACACAACTTTCATGCTGCATGAAGTCATCAGCTCGCCAAGTTTTCTTATACGTTTCAGTCCCACTGCCACGCTACGGAAATGTTTTTCCTGTTAGCTGCTAGAGGAAACACGGGACGGAGATTTATTAAATATAAAAACAAACTGAAAATCAAAAAAACGCCGTTTCACCTCCGTTTGTAATGAGAAAAACATTTTCTTTGTCAGATAAAGCAGCTCAGGCTTCCAGACTCGCAGATCTTTTTAGCAACACAAAGTTTTACAACTTAAAATAACAAAAACACAAACTGCTTTTTAAAAATTAATTTAAAATACAAAAATCAAAACAAATCAATTTCCATCTCAATAACAGAATAACAATAACATTACTTAAAAGGCCATAAAATCATAACCACATAAAAACGTCTGTGTGTTTTTATCACTTTTAAAAATATTTTTCAAGACATTGTAAATGTTTTATAAGTTTTTAACGGCTTGTTTTGGCACCTTTTAAATTTTTCCAAAGCACTATAAAAATCACAGTTTGGTGGTTTAAGTCTAAACTGGATAAAATATGATAAAAACACCTTTAGGTTTTAGCTTCTTACCTGAGCAACACGTTTTGTTCTCGCTGCTTTTTGACCTTTGACTCCTGTTTGAATTATTCATCTTTTCCTGTCCTTCAGCACGCCGCGTGCCGCACCCAGAGGACGGGATAACACGACTTCATACCAAGGACCATGCGTGTTTGAGCCCAACATGTACAACCTGCACAGACATTACGTCCAAAACATAAAACTGTATTTTAGTTTTCCTGTTATTTTTTTTAAATTCCCTAATCTTTCAAAATCAAACAACTTTTAATATTGCAGATATTTTTTTGCTTTTGTTGTCAGTTATTTTCCTTTGTTAAATTTAAAAATTCTGTCATTTTAAAGCAGGGTTTGACTTTTAATTTCAGATTATTTATTACAATGAAAAATCATCTATATTTAAGGAAATTATTCTCAGAATCAAAGTACTGGTGTTGATTCTTTACACATTTGAGGATGCAGGTCGTATTTATTGGTCTCAGACATGCAAACCCACCGGTATGGTCCTTTTAGTATATTTTCTGCTAATGCAAGACTTTTGTAATATAACTTTTGCTAAATGATTTGAATATTTTTTACTGCAGCCTTCCAACAGATTTAGCAAACAAAAACGATCATGATGATAAAATTACAAGGCGAAGAAATAACGTAGAAGCCATCGGTTGACGAGTCTCCGCCTCTTATCCAGCCTGACTAGCGCTGCTGTAATCTTATGCTAACACTGAATTATTACACAGTATTTGCTAGCGAGTAATGAGCTGCTCTGATTGGCTGCAGGTGATGTACTTCAGCTCCTTGTTCCCGTATGTGGTGCTGATCTGTTTCCTGGTTCGGGCTCTGCTGCTGAAGGGTTCCGTGGACGGGATCCGACACATGTTCACACCAAAGGTACGTCTTCACCTGAGTCAAAATGATTCCACAAACCGCAACCTGAAACAGTGCAATATTAAGTATATATCTTAAAATGTAGAATTACACTACACTTTTTTTTTTCTTTTATATGTTCTTTATGTAATGTTTTTTTCTTTCTGGGTTATTTTAATTGTGCTTTATTTTTGTATTTAACCAAAACTTGATTTTTTCCTTTCTCTTGTATGGTAATGCCTGATTGTTCATTAACACATAAATACATTTTTTTTTTAAATTGATAAGTACACTAGACAGCAACAGCTACTGAATATCAGGAATATGCATCAAGAATTTATCTACTTACCAATTAGTCATCTTTTAAAGGACTATACCCATGATTTTGCATGCTTAAGCCCCCCAAAATACTTCCTGCATACATGTTACGCTGCTGACACCAATTTTGAAAACATAAAACCCATGTTATTTTTCTGTTATTTTGCCAAATCCTCTAATCTTTCAAAAATAAAATATTCAGGTGATATGCCCACCTTAAAATTCAATGTTTTACCTTCTAACGCGTCAAAAAGGGACGGTTGTTTAGAAAAGCCATCTTGTCCTGGGACTGTTTTCCCTGACCATACATTTTCTTCTGTGCAGCTCCGTGTCGGACCAGTTAAATAAAGTTTGGCAAAAAACTTTAATCGATGTCGTGTAATAGGGTTAGGGTTAGGGTTAGTAATGGATTAATCTGTAATGGATTATTTATCTCAGAATGTTTCAAGTCTCTACTAGTTGATTTTTATAGCGTACTGGAATGAACTGTAACCAATGGCTGTATGGAGGGTAGGAAAAACAATTCTTATATTGACTGCTCTAGTTGTGTTTTGGAAAATGATTGGCAGTAACGTACCATGTATGCGGCATTTAAACATGCAAAACTACCAGCATGGTCCTTTAAATTAAGCCAATAAAGGTCCTTAAACTCAGTAAAAATGGTAATATGGAGCTTCTGTCCACAGAATCATGTCACCATGGAAACAGGACTGCTGTTATGTAACAACCAGCCAAAGCGAGTCTGTCTTGCGTGTCTCAGTTCACGTCTCACCACATCAAAAAGACTCACTGCGCCACCGTGTCCTGCTCGCATGTTTTTCATGTCTGGAACATGTTGAGGCGTCTGCAAAATTTAAAAAAATGACATTTTGGAATTACATGAGAGTAACAGGCGTGTCTCATGTGACGTGTCCTTGTTTGCTCTCAGTACGATGGTTTATTGGAAGTACGTCATACTGTATATCTGAATGTTAATTAACTTGCTAATTAATGTGCCTATTTGAAGCACATTTAAAGGACCATATATACTTACATACCTCTGTGGGAGTTTCTTTTACTCTTCAGAAGAATGGGCTAAAATTTCCAAAGATTATCTAGAGAAACTCCTGAAACGAAAGCTGCCATCAAAGTTAAAAGTGGCTATTTTAACGAGGCTTCAGTTCGAAGTAAATGTATGAATTTAATGTCAAAGAGTGTTCCTATATTTATTTCTGGATTATGTCTGGCTTTTTTTCTTTTCATTAAAAACTTCCAAAAACTTGGCTTTTTGAAAAAAAAAAAAAAAAAAAANAAAAAAAAAAAAAAAAAAAGGCAGCTGTCCCATTAGTTTTGGACCCTGATGCATATAAAAAGGAAACTAACATGGAATGATTTACATGTAAAGGTGAAAGTTTTCACTCTCACCTATATTACACCTTCGTTAATAAGCTATGTATGACGTATGAACACGTTGACTAAACCAGATTTGTCCGTGTTCTGTGTTTAGTTGGAGATCATGTTGGAGCCTAAGGTATGGCGAGAGGCGGCGACGCAGGTTTTCTTCGCCCTTGGCCTCGGCTTTGGCGGCGTCATCGCCTTCTCCAGCTACAACAAGCGGGACAATAACTGCCACTTTGACGCCGTCTTGGTGTCTTTCATTAACTTCTTTACCTCTGTGCTGGCCACCCTGGTGGTGTTTGCAGTGCTGGGCTTCAAAGCCAACATCATGAACGCCAAATGCGTCACGCTGTGAGTATGAGCATCCTCTGACATTCAGCCATTTTCAGACTAAAAGTGCAAATATGTGACTTTGACAGACCATGAATATTTTATGTAAAGTGCTGCAAGTTTGATCTGTAGGAAAGTGAGTAATAAAGTACGTCTGTAGTGCTTTTCTCTTAGACTTTGGGGGAAGTAGAGAGAAATAGTGAAAAAGGTGCGACAGGATTTGATCATGTGATGAGGTTCGCTGTCAAAAAATCTAAATAGTAGCACCAAATGAGTCCTTTGTCCCAAGAAACATCACCAGAGATATTTTGATGCAGACTCTCAGTCATCCAGGTGGTAGATGTTCCTGTATGAAAACTGAGTCAACTGGATTCGAGTGTTTAATTCTGAAAGGTTTCATCATTCATCCAAATGGCTTCATCAGTCAGAAATGATACTAAACATCCAGTAACTATGGTAACCATGGTGCCAAATCACAACCTTCAATTCCAAATAAATATATTATTCAATTTTTAAAAAAAGTTTAATTATTATATTAATTTAATTTTAACAATGCATTTTACATTACACATTATTAAAAAAATTTAATAATATATCTATTTATTTGGAATTGAAGGTTGTGATTTGGCACCATGGTTACCATAGTTACTGGATGTTTAGTATCATTTCTGACTGATGAAGCCGTTTGGATGAATGATGAAACCTTTCAGAATTAAACACTTGAATCCAGTTGACTCAATTTTCATACGGAACAGCACCACAGATATTTTACCTGTTGTCCTTTGACATACAGCATCACAGATGAGAAGTTTGGTAAACTTGTGGATGCTCTGTAATGCCGCTTCACATGCAAGTTTCTAACTGCATCTTTAAAGATGAAAATGCTTTTGAACCCACATTGTTGCTTCTAAAGATTAATGTGTTGCTATGATACGCTACCTACCTACCATTTTATTTTGTCTGAACTCTGTGTTTTTAGCCTGTTAGCTTATTATTGTCATCACTCTCCATCTTTCCCCTTTTGGGTTTTTTAGCACGATGACTTTTGTAATGGTTGTTATCATTATTTTTAATGTCTTATTTCTCTTTAAAGCATCTTTTTGTGTCTAGAAAAACACTCTATAAATAAAATTGTGTTCTTATTATTGTGTATCCAACTTATAATCAGTGTCTAACTTCTGGCCACTTCTCAGGAACGTCAACAAGATTGTTGCGTTGTTGGACAATGGGATTGACCGCAGCTTGATCCCCCAACATATAAACATTAGCGATGTTAGCTCTGTTAGCGCTGAGGACTACCATCAGATGACAGCCATCATCCAAGGGGGGAAGGAGGGCGACTACATAAACCTGGGACTGAACTCCTGCAGCATTGAGGATGAACTCAACAAGGTACTTCCTGTGCTCTGGGAAAAATCCAGAAAAACAGTTAAAAAAAAGGACAGAACAAATAGAGGTTGTTTATATCATAACATTGCCCATCTCCTTCTCTGTCCCCCAGGCGGTCCAGGGTACGGGCTTGGCCTTCATCGCCTTCACGGAGGCNCCATCTCCTTCTCTGTCCCCCAGGCGGTCCAGGGTACGGGCTTGGCCTTCATCGCCTTCACGGAGGCCATGACGCACTTCCCAGCTTCACCCTTCTGGTCCGTCATGTTCTTCCTCATGCTGGTGAACCTTGGCCTAGGCAGCATGTTCGGCACCATCGAAGGCATCCTGACGCCGCTTATAGACACGTTCAAAGTCCGCAAGGAATTTCTTACAGGTTAGAGAGACATGAAGACACATTTAAAGTCTGTAAGGAGTTTCTCACAGCTTAGAAGGACTTTAAGGGGTCGTTCCAGTCCTTTAACGTAAATAGTTAAAGGAATATGCAGCTAACGGCACCATGATGAATCTGAATCTGAACTGAAAAGTTCTCTTTAGAGAATTTTAGTTTTTCATACTTACTCAAAGTCAGAAACTTCTTTACATCTGCACGTCTTAACATGCAGTTTTACAGTTTCTGAGAGTTGAGGTTAGCTTAAAGTTAGCATAGCTTACAATTGATCTACTTTCCTGGATGCCTGTGGGATCAGTAGCACCTCTATATTTACACCACTAAACTTATTCAGTAATGGCTAGCTTGTCTAATTGAACTATACATTGTAATCTGCATAACTGTAAAGTCAATAATTGTATTAATAACAACAAAGAAATTACATTTTATCAAGCTTCCAATCCCCATCCTGTTTATAATCTTATATTGTTAGCATGCACAGCTATGGCAATTGAACACCAATGTGCATATTTTTAAAAAGTAGTTATTTGTATTTTCTGCACTTTGGAAATTTTGTCAAAAAATATAGTTAGAATAGCTCATACAAAATAAATAATACCATCAGTGTTGGAGTCGTAATATGACAACGATGCACTGCTAAATGTCAGGAAAGCTTTACAGCACTTATTTAGCGTGATGCTAAATAAGTGCTGTAACACAGTTACCGTGATTTTTTTAATGAAATATTCTGATGCACGATGAATGTAATGAAGGACTGAAGGATTTTTCAATTCATGGTAGCCTGTTTGGGAGCATAAACCCCTTTCATTAGCCCCAAAGATGTAAAGACATGAAATTTTCATCATTTCCTGCACATTGGTTGGTGAGCGAAGCGTGCTGATGTAACAGTAACCTTCTCTTCTCTGCAGTGGGATGCTGTGTGTTGGCTTTCTCCATCGGCCTCCTGTTTGTTCAGCGCTCAGGGAACTACTTTGTGGCCATGTTTGATGACTACTCGGCTACTTTGCCTCTCCTCATCGTGGTCATACTGGAGAACGTGGCAATTGCTTGGGTGTATGGGACTGATAAGTAAGTACATGTCATCGGTGGCTAGTTGATGCAGATACTTTTCTTAAGATGGCTGCACTAAGCATCCTAGAACCTCTACAAGTTTTATTTGAAATAAGATATCCACCTTTTGAGGAAAGTTATTATTTAGCTTACCAGTTTACCTGCCAAGTGTCTTGAAGAAAAACTAAGATTTTTTTTATGCTGCAGAATGATTATCAGTAAGTCATTTTGGATGAAACATTTTGATTTGAAGGCTCAGTTTTGTTATTTCTTGTTAAAATTATGAGTGCATGACAATTGTTTTTTTTTTTTTGTTGTTGAATATTACATGATGTCTGAATATTAGATTAAAAAATCAAAAATGTGAAATTTTGGATGAAGATCTGTTTATACTGTTCTACTTCTTTAAAAACACCACTTTGCTCTTGAATATGTCTTACATAAAGGCAACATACAAACAACATAGAAAAGCCATCAGATTTATGAGTCTTAATGAAACTATTGTGAATTCTTTACCACAAACATCTGATCTCACCTCCTGCTGTGTCACTGTTTTCTTCCCAGGTTCTTTGAAGACCTGAAGGACATGCTGGGCTTCACACCGTACCGGTTCTACTACTACATGTGGAAGTACATCACGCCCATCCTGCTGCTGGTCCTCCTGGGCTCCAGCTTCATCCAGCTGGTCATGACGCCGCCCAGCTACAGTGCCTGGATACAGGAAGAGGTGAGTCAATGCCTCCGACTTGTCTCTCTCTAGGGACCGGGGATCAATGAGGGTGGAAGATCTCCTGCTTGGTAATCCTGGAACGACTAAAGAGCAAATTAAAGGGTTCAAAGTAAACAAGACAGCAACCATAAACAGTGCATCAAGCATCCTTTAACCCTCGGAGAACAACAGGATGTGTGGCCCGTTTGATCAGATCAAGAGAATGAGATGAGAGTCTCTGGTCATTTAATTTCAAAAGCTGCAGTAAATGGAGCAAAGGCCATTGGGGGAAATGTGCTTGATATCCTACTTTTCCTTGATTTGTCCTGTGAAACTAAGACCGGGTTTATGCTTAAACAGAACCCGATGCAGACATGGACTCCTCCGACACCCATGTCCTGGCATTCTTGGTTTTCACGCTTTCGTGACAGCGTACTTCAACTCTGGGACTTTTGGTGGCACTATAGGGTAAAGCCGCTCTTAACCTCACCAAAAACAAAAACAAACCCAGCAGAAATAGAATTAGTTCCTGGTTCAGTCACCGACAACTAAATACGGAGGCAACTGTTGACTAAAGAGGAGGATTTACTAATACTTTCATGGGCTGCAAGACGAAAAAGTGTCACGCCATTATTTGTTTTTTTTTCTGTTGTTTTCTCACACTTCTTGGCTTGGCCGATGAAAGCGCATTTATGTCAAACGCCGTCTGTCTCATTACATAAATTAAGCAGTGCACACGAGCGGCAGTCAAAAGCGGCCTCCGCGGCTGGTAGTTAGGTTGCATGTTAAATATAAACCAGCAGCTCATCAAACCAGCTAATTCAATTCACCTGAGCCAAATCATGACTCTGAGGCTTCTCCAGGGATTTGTCTTACCTGAGTGAACAAAATGATTAGTCGTTATTTTTCATAATGCAAGCAGACACCCTGAATGTGTATCTGTACTGACCTGAAATGGAGTGTATCTCGTATCATAAAGTCACCTGATGTTAAAACACTAAAACAGCAATATGAAAATTCTAAATTGCTAATCCAATCTTTGTTGATCAACATTACCTGTCTGACCTCCATATTTACTGTTTTTCTGTCTGTCAGGCCGTGGAGAAGACAGTGCGCTTCCCTACTTGGGGCATCGTCATCTGCACCTCGCTGGTGGCAATGGCCATCATGCCGGTGCCTGTTGTCTTCGGCCTGCGCTACTTCAACATCATCGACGACAGCACCAGTGGAATTTCCACCATCTCCTACAAAAAGGGCCGCATCATCAAGGAAAGCACCCGGCCTGGGGAGGACGATGACACCAGCCTAATCCACGGCAAGTCGCCCAGCGAGGCGCCCTCGCCCATGCCTGGCAACAGCATCTACCGTAAGCAGAGCAGCAATGGAGACGCAGACACCGCCCCCAATGGCCGCTATGGTATTGGTTACCTGATGGCTGACATGCCGGACATGCCTGAGTCTGACTTATAGAACGACTGTTAGCCCTGCCCCTCCCACACCTGCTTAAACCCCGCCCCTCACTCCTCTGCGTGCGTTTAGTTGGCGATGTCATCAGTGTATATTTTATCTCGTATTGTATATTCAATGTAGATATCGTAGCTGCTCATTTGTCGTCTCTGAACCTTACATGATTGTCTACCTTAAACGGGTGTGTGCGTAAACATCATCCTTGTCGGTTCCCTTCACCCGTTGCTTGGCTACATCCCAAATTAACTTCTAGCCCCTCCTCCTGTCGGCCCTTTGCCCCTCCTTCTTGTAGATTCTACAGGAAAGAACAGGTGAGAGCAATAAGGTGGACAGTCCACCAAGCCTACTTGAACAAGAATCCTGCAGAGAGGAGTCTGCAAACGAGCAGGTTAAGGGGTCAAGAGGTCATCTTGGGACATGGCCTCCATTTGTGCGTCTGTGAGTTACCATCTTTAAGTCCTGCTGTAAAAATGGTTGTGTATATTATGACCCCTAACTGCTGACCAATGAGCACTGAGATTAGTCGTTTACCCACTTTGAATGGCGTGTGATGATGCAACATCGACCCTAACAGTAAACGGACGGCATTCAAAGCCTCTTCCATGATTGTTTGAGACAAAAGTGTGCCTAAGTAAGTTATATTTGTTTATGGAATACGTGATGGACACTGTATATTTAAGGTATTCTGTAAATATAATATAAATATTATAAATATATTTATCTGAATAGTTTGAATATCGGAAGACCATGTTTTTAAGGTTCAGAACTTCAAATCTTTAACGCTGCTCTCTTTTTTTTGATTTTTTACTAATGTGCTGTCAACATATACAAGGGCTGAGTCCTCCATGTAAATACTTTTCCCATCAAATGGCTTCTAATCTTTTTTTTCCCATCAAGATTAAAGATCAAATATGGTCCTTCAACCTGCTGTTTGTCACTTTTCCTTTGTGAGAATAGCAATTTAATTCTGCCGTTAAAAATATCACCATGATATCACATATTATGATACCAACAAAAATCATACAACCAGTCTACATAACAGATAAAATGCAGCATCACGGTGCATAAAATAGATTTTAATGACTCGTTTACACAGTGGAAAACTTATTATGTGGTAACATGACATTGAAAACACGTACAAAGCACAACATAATAATAAATAATCAAAGATACGCTTCTTTCTTTTGGCTTCATTTCCAGTTTCTGTTTTTTTTTAAAATAATACAACAAAGGTAAACAAATGTCTTTTTTTTTTTTAATAGAAGCAAGAGGCAGGAGTCCTGAAAACATAAATCAGACCATCTGTGTCCCTTTTCAAAAATGTCTCAGAAATCAGATTGTCTACAGCTGGTAAAACATCTTAATTTATAAGTACATCTTCAAAATCATTTTGGGAATCAAATATTTAACTGAAGTTGTTACATGTGCTCCTCTTATTAACTCTTCATCTCCAGCCCAGTACACAGAAAAATATGGCTGTCAGGAAATGAGGTAAGACTTCCTCAGTGCGTCCTGATGATTCCTTTTCCATGTCAGTCTGTCAAAATCAGTTTTTTAACAAATTATTATTTTATGTCGGCAACATTGTTACTGCTCATAATAATCTACTAAACATACTAATACTACTACTACTATTACTGTGACTGCTACTGCTGCTGCTACTACTACTACTACGGCTAATGCTACTACTGCTGCTAATGCTACTACTGCTGTTAATGCTACTAATAACTACTATTATTAATGCTACTACTGTTACTGATGCTACTCCTGCTGATTCTATTACTGCTGCTAATGCTACTACTACTGCTGCTACTACTAGCTGTATCACTGTTGCTGCTGTAGATGCTTTTATTTCCACTCCGACTTTTTAGATGAAAAAGCAGCAGCTGCTACTACGACTATGACTACTACCAGCGCTGTAAAGTAGTGAAGCACAAATACTTAGTTATTAAGTATTAATAAGCATTTTAGTTGAGTACTTTACTTGAGTATATTTACTACTTACTAGTTTATTTGCGCCCAGGTTAGTACAAGTTAGAACTAGTTACTAGAGTATTTACTATTTTGTAGTTGATTCCATGATTTGCACCTGGGTGTGACTGCTGTGTTCAGACCTGCACAAATAAAATGTACGAGGGGAAACGAAACCTGTTCCTACTGTATCGTATGTATAATCTGTATGTAACTAACCCTAACCCTACTGTATTGTATGTATATACTGTATGTAACTAACCCTAACCCTACTGTATCATATGTATATACTGTATGTAACT
>VXCM01007319.1:0-17840 GCA_014773175.1 Lucifuga dentata
GTCCCGTTTAAACTGGCTGAATGAGTGACTATTAGACTGCAGGTACCTCTGACTTACTACAGGTGAAACACCAGCTTGAAATCCAATTATTTCATTTCTGTGTGGAATAAATTAGGATTCAGTATTTTTCTTTCAGCTTTTTTCTGCAATCCAAAGAAATATATACAAAGATACCAAAAGAGGTTTTAATTTAACAGTTTTCTGGAAGAAATGGTGTACTTTGAAAAAAAATGCAAGAGTGCCAGTATTTTCGGCCATGACTGTAGATAGCCATCTTAACATCTTGGCATGGGACTACAGATGAAAATTAGTCAACTTTGGCTAAATCTGGCATATTTACATCTGANCTTGGCATGGGACTACAGATGAAAATTAGTCAACTTTGGCTAAATCTGGCATATTTACATCTGATTATATATTAATGTGCTTTGTCCCAATTAAATAAAAATGACAAATTACTACTACAAAATAATAGTTGCAATTAGATAAACATTAAGTTGAGGCTTTTATTTTAAAATTACTCATTCAAAAAATACATATATTTAAAAAAAATATCGGTGAACGAATAAATTCAGATCTGACTGACCTGGTTCATGCCGGCATTGACGAATAACAAGCTGGGGTCTCCTCTGGGTCGGACTGGCGAGGACGGGACCAGCCGGTGTCCGTGTTTGTGCTGGAAGAAGTCCAGGAATGAGCTTCGGATCCGCGCGGCGGAGAGTGCGGGCTCCGGTGGTGTTGATCCGCTGAAGGAGCGAGGTGAGCGTCCAGAGAGGAGCCCCGGCAGCCCGCTGACAGACCGGAATGGTCTCCCGTGAACCAACCTGAACATGCTGCCTGCTTACAGACTGGCGCCGCAGAAATTCTCTGAGTTTAGGATGAACCGGGACATGTTTGACATGTTTACCCTCTGTAGTAGCCAATGTGTTGATGCGCATGCGTACATAGATCGCATTTCTTATAACGCGGAAGCATCTGCAGCATGAACGAGCTGCGCTGCTGCCCCCTGTCGGTTAATATCGGAAATAAAGTTACAGAAACAGACACAGGCTGGTGTTGTAGATTAATTAGTGTCCGTGTTAACTGGTGACTTTCCCTCAATTTCAACAAACAAGCATTAACGCTAAATATTTTGACATTAATTCATGGTGACAAAGTTTCATAAAAGACTTTAAACAAATTCAGATGGTTTGTATCAAACTTTTAATTTAAAAAAAGATGAAAAAAGCACAAGCAGGAAAAGCTAAAGATGTCTTCCTGTTTCGGTAAAGTCATCAGTCAACGCGGATATCCGTTTTTTCAAGTTACCGGCCTCCGTGGAGAGGGTATGTATGTATTCCTGAAATTCTGTTTATCATAACGCAGAGTTTACGGCATCCTGGATCTTACTGCTTCAAAAACGAACAGCAGATTAAATTTAAGTCTTTTTCTATTCAGACATTTAGTATAATCTTATCCTCACGTGTCAACCTGCAACTGAGCTTCACACTGTTTAACGTAAAGATAACGGGGACAGCTTTAATTAAAGCCAGTATGCGTTCAATAAAGAGGCAGTGTTTCCGTTCTTGGGATTATTCTGCCGTTCAATCCTTCGATCTGCACAAAAACACTATTAACCAAACTCCCTTCTAAACCTGAAAAATGACAGGTCCTGTGCAGCCACCGTAGCGGTGTCTGTAGTACTTGAGTAAAAGTACTTCTGTTATTTTTGTCCCCTGCAGTCATGTCCGTACAGGTGTGGTGTCTGTCCTTCCGGCAGCCCTACGCCGGTTTCATTCTTGACGGGGTGAAGACGGTGGAGAGCCGTTGGCGCCCCCTGCTGGTTCCTGTGGAAAACTGCACCCTGGCCGTCCACATTGCGCAGCGGGACTGGGAGGGGGCGGAATGGAGGACGGTGCTTAGTGGTCCACTGGGGATGAGTCAGGAGCAGGTCCAGGAGCTGCTGGAGTCTGGAGACAGGTTTGGCCGCGGAGTTGTGGCAGGTATGACGATTATCCCAAAGTATAAAGTCATTTTTATGAAACAGTTAAAAGGTATTTGTTAGAATAAATATGCCAGTCTTGTCTGGGTAATAAAATCCCATCACTTTTCAGACCACCTGAAGGCATCACTGATCTCTCTCCCATCATGCTCATCAGGACTGGTGGATGTGGGCAGGACCTGGCTTTGCCCCACGTCCCTGCCGGAGGACGAGCTACTGCACCTGGAGCGATTGGCCATACTGACTGGTCTGCAGGAGAAGCACCTGACTCACCTGTCCAATCCCCGCTGGCTGAGGGCGCCACTGAGCACCAAAGGAGGCCGCGACCCCTGGAGAGTGGAGATACCCAATGAACTGCTGCCGTGACCCACAGAAAGAGACATGCTACAAAAGGCACCCTGATAGAATTCAAATCAGGACCATACTTAAAGGACCATACCGGTGATTTTTTCACATTTGAGCCGAATAAATGCAAGCATACTTTACGTTGCATTGCTCCCTAACCATTTTGCAAAACATTTTACTGGAGCAGTGAATTTTGAAGTTGTTTTTCTGACCTTCCAGACTGCCATTGGCTTCAGTTTGTTCCAGAAAGCTATAAAAATCAATTTGAAGAGACTTAAAATGTGCTTAAGATACTACAGCTTATCACACATCATTCTTACTTTTTGTCTAAGTTATTTATTAACTGGTCCAACATGGAGCTACATGGAAAAAACCTGCATCTCCAGGAAATATTTTCACCAGAAGATAGCTTTTTGCCAAGAAATTAAAACAACTGTGCCTTCTACAGTTGTGCGTTTTAGCAGGTGCAACATTGAATTTTAGGGCTGTATCAAAATGTGATTTTGAAAGAATAGAGGATTTGGCAAAATTTCCAAAACATAGAACATATACTGTTCTACATTTTGGAAAATTTAACTGGTTCATGACTCGTTGCTCTATTATGATGGATTCGATCTACAAATGTGGATTTGGGAGAATCCAGGATCTGGACTGAGATTTGAAGACTTTATTCATTTAGTGAATAAATTAATTTTTTTAAAGAAATCATGTTTCCTCTCAGATTATTTTCTGTCCATGCAGTTTGTTTCATGTTGTGGAGTTTTGAGGCTGATATACATATTTGAGAGTAAGAAAATTCAGTTAATTTATATATTGACTGATATTAGTTTCTTACATAAATACAAACATTTGACCAGTAAAATAATGTTTTTATGAAAAGACTTGTGATAAGTGCAGAGACAGGATAGAATACTTGACAGCTTAAATGATCAAACCTGAGCATAAAATAAAGAGAAATAAAAAAATAAAATAAGACTTTTTCTAAGAAGTCATCAGTCTGCTGGTGAAACAAACTTTATTTATCAAAACTCAAAAGACGAACATTTAACAGAAATATATCTCCTGTAAAAACACAGGAACGGACCACACCCACTAAACCCCTCTCCCTGATTGGCTGGCGCGCTCTGAATAACTGGCCGACTAAATGATGACACACAAATCTCGTGTTTTCTCTGCAGCCATGTTAGCTCAAAGCTCGTTGGTAAGGTAACCAGTGACGCTATCACCGTGGTAACAGTACAAAGACCTTCGCTCCATGGATGTGCACAATCTCAGGACAGTTCTACCCACTTACTCAGCCAAAAACAAACTGGCTAAAGGACATGCATCTTAAATAAACTTATGAACAAACAGCTAAGTGGAAGCTGAATTGGTGTTTTTCAGGACGACATGTTGGATTTCTGAGGTTTATTTGTAAACAGATTTCTTGTCCTGTAAACATGAGATGGTGCTGCTTCAGCAAGTCTGCTCATTTGCATTGAGGTTTTAGCAGTTAGCACTGCGTAATCAAACTGAGTGGTAGAGCTAGCGGTGAGCTAAAGACCAGTGCGTCCAGAGTTTGTAACATGGTTACTGACTGTTTTAAGTGAGACTTGCTAATCGTGCTAACGTGCCGTCATCAGTCCTACTTTTTTTGTTTTTTAAACATATTAACACTTATATATTCTATCTTTTAAACACAACTTTCTAATGTCTCCATTTTCTTATCTTTTAAACACTTAACTTTATAACGTCTCCATTTTCTAATTGTTTTTATCTCACCATGTGCTAGCCTGTGTAAGCGCGTTTGGCGTGTATTTGTATGTTACATGCTAGGTGGTACATAGTGTGTAGCTCAGTGGTGTGGGGGTGGGGTTGCGATGTATACATGAGTGGAGCTGGGGGTGGTNAGGAGGAGGAGGAGGAGGAGAACTGAGGTAGGCAGTGGAGGGCGAAGCTTCGTAGGGCAGATGCAGGAATGGGGGCGGGGGTACAGGCTGCTGCTCCGGGTAGAGGAGCGCTGAGGGGGCGGAGCCTGGATTAGTCGGACTGATGGAGGAGGGGGGAGGGAAGGAGCCATCCATCGAGGGGGCGAGGCCTAAGGAGGAAGCTAAAACAGAAACCAGAATAAAAGCAGTTTTGACAAACAAATGAAAGAATTTGAAAATTTCTTACATTCACGCAGAAAACAAAATGCAAGAGTTTCATCATTTCTTCTACCACACTAATTACAGCCATTATGTTTTGTGCTGCCACCTGCAGGACAAAACCTGCACTGCTAAAACGGTTTCGCTGCTTTGCTCATCTTTGTGTTTGTGATATTCAGGATTTTTTTGTCAGTTTAATGTATTAGTAACAGAAACACAGTAAAAATGTTGAGATTTTCCTGATACAAAAAGTGTCGATTGAAGCGTTTGTTTTTCTAACAGCGTAGCTTGGATGAAAAATTAAAATATATACATTGTAAAAATGGCTGCAGATGGTTAAAGCCATCAGCACTGACCGTTGGCGTGTCCGTCTGTCTGTCTGTCTCCTCCCCTGTTGGATTCCGCATAGGAGACGGGGGGCTGAGGGGGGATTGGACCTCGAGCTGCATCAGGGTACAACTGAGGGGCAGCTTGGGGGTGCAGAAGACACAAAAGGTGGAGAATCATTTCCAGTATCTTTCCTGCTTCATGAGGGTTTTAATTTGGACTGAACGGTCACGATCCATCACATCTGTTTTGCAGACAGGAAAATCCTAATTTGGGCAAACAGGGCTGAAACCTGATGGGAGCCGACATGCAGAAGTTAAAGGTCCCACATTCTGTGAAATTTTTGGGCCATCGCATACAAAATTGTGTGAGTTATGACATCTTAAACTGTGCAAAATTCTGACATCAGAAAATTTAGTCTATAAACTGGTGCAGGTGATTGACAAGTCGATGTTGCCCTTCTGCAGGTTCGCGCAGGTTAACCATTTTCAGATTTTACACGTGTAATTAATTTCAGAAGAAAATACAAGAATTTATGTTTTCGAAAGAGAAGAACAGAAACTAAAAAAAAAAAAAAAAAAAAAANAAAAAAAAAAAAAAAAAAACTCTCAGCATTGTACATCTAGGGTGGGAGAATGTGTGTACACCAAGACTTTGTGCTCCAAACCCAAGCTGCAGCGAGGGAGCTGCAGAAGCTCCAATGAACTTCAAGTACCAGAGCAACGGTGAGGGCACGATGAGGCACGATACTGTCGCCAACAAGGAGGAAGACCCAGACATCAACGAGCCAGAAGATAATACACATCACAACCAGCAGGAGGTTTGAACTCCACTTCTGGTGAGAAGCAGAGATGTCAAAAATAAAATAAAAATAAAAAAAGGAGGAGGGGGAACCCCTCTGCCAGCAGACATGCTGAGCCACATTGTCTCACCTGAGATGTACCGTATATACTTCAGTATAAGCTGAGTTTTTATTAGCAAATTTCACAAAGCAAATTAGGGGTCGGCTTATACACGAGAAATTTAAATTTGATCCCAGAGAAGGAAATTTCCAGGTGGAAATACTTCCTATTACCACTACCCATGAAAATAGTTTAAATCATACCTTAGAATGAGATATTTCCTGATTAAACATCCNATTACCACTACCCATGAAAATAGTTTAAATCATACCTTAGAATGAGATATTTCCTGATTAAACATCCTATCAGCACATTTTGTGGTGCCCAGTAAGAACTGCTGTGATTGGTCAAAGACAAAAAAATAGGCCAATTAGAGATGACCTTATAGAAGTATAAAAGTGCTGTTTCATACACCGGTATGGTAACATTATTTGGTAGTCTCATTCAACATCATGTTTTATACTTTATTAGGAAGAAGCTTGAGATAAGATACAACACAGAATGGAAACGAGACGGACTCAGAAGAGGAAAAGAGCATCAAGGACTGGAATGAACTGTTTGGTGATTCAGACGAGGAAGAGGAGTCCAGAAAAGTTAATATCAGCTAATGTCAGTTATGGTAATCAGCTGCTGAAATAAATATCATGTTTACCGGTACATGGATTATTTTCAGAAAATCACAGGAATACTATGACAATACCCAGAAAAACAGGTAATTTGATAAACATATAAATTGATGGAACAACATCAGGGGGTCAGCTTATACACGGGTGTTTCACGTGTCATTTCGTGCTGTGTGGTTTTTGATGACGCATGTTTCAACGTTAGCGCTCTGTTCTGTGCGCTGAGTGTTGGGAGTTTAGGCGGCGAGTTGAGCGGCGTGCACACTGCTGTCCGAGTTACGTGTTCAATAAAACTAAACTTAAATTAATAAAAAACAAAAGGATCGCTCTCCGCAGTGCAAATACAGCTTATTCTGTGAAATAAGCCTAACCAATCAGTGAGCGTCTCACCGTGCAGGGTGGGGTCCTGGCTCAGGTAGGAGGGGTAGTGCTGGTAGGTGTAGGGGCCCTCTGGTGAGGCGGGGGGGTAAGCCTGCTGCCAACAGCTCTGATGGTACCACTGTGGATTCAGGGGGGATACTTAGGTTTAGGATACATTCATATGCATTGTGGTATTACCACGTTTACATGACAGATGTGTAACATGTACACACATCATACCTGTACTCCTAAGTTGAAGTAGTACTGTAGTACCCTGCAGTCTGAATACAGTAAAACCATCAGTGATTATTTCTGCTCCTCAAAATTTTCAGTTTCACACAGACGCTGCACATTAATTCATTTATAATAATTCACCACAATACAAAACAAAATTAAACAAGATAAGTGCATCAGAGAGTGACACACCGCCGAGTGACCTCTGACCTCTGGGTAAGTCGCTGCCATTGGGGTCATAGGAGTAAGGGGGTGGAGCTATCACAGTGCAGAGAGGCTCACCCACATCGTTAACTAACCAGGGGGAGGAGGCTGGCATTGCCATGGAAACTAACAAGATAAACAGAAAAATAAAGTAAAGCAAACATCTGTGTGTGTGTGTGTGTGTGTGCGCGTGTGCATACCTGTCTGGCTATGTGTTGGCTGCAGATGAGCAGCAGTGGGGGTGTGAGATGAGGAAGAGGAAGGTGAGGAGGATGAAGAAGATGGCGATGAGCAGCTGACGGCTAATGGTTTCATCACCTGACACAAACGTGTAACACGTGCACAACGGGACACGTGAGTGCACGCACACACAAAATAATAATCAAGCTATCAGGTGCAAACTTAATGAGCAAAGGATCTCCTTAATCTATGCAGAGCATCGAGGGAAAACTTCCTCCTGATCGTACCAGTTATGTTGTGATCAAAGGCGACATTTTGTCCTGATGGTGGAGGAAACAACATACATCGATGTATGTTGTTTCCTCCACTATCAGGACACAAATGCTGCGTTCCAAGCTCTTATTTGGTTTCCATGTTTCCCTCACTTTTCCTCGCGTCTTAGCCCCACCCACTGAAGATGCGAGGAAAAGAAGCGAGGACAGAGGAGCTGAGGAAGGACGATAAGAGAAATGAAACATCCTCGCTCCTCAAGCGTCACACAGCTGATCAGCTTGGAGCTACTGTGTTTTAGTTTCTACAAGATAATAAAATAATGAAATATTCTGATTATTACTGTAACAATTAACATGGACAGTTTGACAAACGTCCAGAACAATCTGACAATATAATCTGGTGATATAAGAGCATTTTATTGATTTATGTTTCTTTATCATTCAGAGCTGCACTGAACACACATCCAGCCATTTTAATCAGCTGATCAATCAGACAAAATTAAACATCAATAATCAGAATCATCTTACACCTGAGATGTTGCTGTTATTTTTCTGTTTACATGTCTGATGAAACTGTGCGGTCATATTAAGATGCGTGTCGCTGTATCAGATCAGCTGTAATAGATCTGTCCAATCAGAAACAGACTTCCAGTAAAGGGGCGTGGCTGTCAGGTAACAGACTTCCTGTAGGAGCCTCTCATGTTTCCTCGCTCATGTCTCCCAGATGAAGCTCCTCCATCCTCAGAACAGAAATAAGATGGACGACCTGATTGGTTTCCGGGTCACACAAGGATCGAGGAGCGATCAGGTAAGAACTTGGAACGCACCAATTGTCAGACGGGTCATGCTGTGTGGAGAAATTATGTGACCAATCTGACCATTACCTCTCACTCTTGTGTTCAAGTGTTAATTTTGTCCTAGAGGGAAGGCCGGGATGGTGGGGTGTGTGTGTGTGTGTGTGTGTGTGTGTGTGTGTGTGTGTGTGGGATGAACCAAAACTCTTTAGAATTTCTTCTCTGGGGTAAAATATGAACAGAAATCTGCTCTACATCAACATATCTACCAAAAACTATTTAGATTATTAACATAACAGCATCACTTCTTAAAAATACTGTTTGTTACTGGAGAACAAATTAAAGTCTGGTTAGAGCGAGTGTGTGCGTGTGTGTGTGTGTGTGTGTTTGTGAACACCTGCTGTGCGTAGCTGCAGTTGATGCTCTCTGGTCTTGGTGGAGATTCCACAGTGTCCTCCTCCTGCAAAACCTGTCACAGAAAAAAAAAAAACATGTCCCTTTTCTCTCACTGATCATCCATAGCAACGCAGAAACGTGAAGGGTTCAGGCAAGCAGGTCAAAGGTCAACTGTGTTTCAGCAGCTCAGAAGTCAGCTGTGTTTCAGCAGGTCAGAGGTCAACTGTGTTTCAGCAGGTCATAGGTCAACTGTGTTTCAGCAGGTCACACATCAACTGCATTTCAGCAGGTCAGAGGTCAACTGTGTTTCAGCAGGTCAGAGGTCAACTGTTTCAGCAGGTCAGAGGGCAGATGTGCTCCAACAGGTCAAAGGTCAGTTATGTTACAGTAGTTCATAGATTGGCTGTGTTTCAGCAGGTCAGAGGTCAACTGTATTTCAGGAGGTCAGAGGTTGGTTGCATTTCAGCTGATCAGAGGCCAGCTGGTCAGAAATCAACTGTGTTTTAGCAGGTCAAAGGTCAGCTGTGTTTCAGGTATGTTTACCTGGCTGGTGGGGGTCTCTGCAGTGTAAACTGCTGCATCTGAAACACATTTCAGTTCTTTAGTCCCATTAACAAGTCACAAAGATTCTCACCCTGAGTGTGTAGACGTATCCCTCTGAGTACTCAGCTGACAGAGAAAAATAAACTTTCCCCTCTTAACAACAGTACTTTGAACTCAGAACTTACTAAAATAATAAAGGTTTTCAAATATGAAATACAGGTATCAAAAATACAGTATTAATAGCAGTATTTCTTTAATTATCTTTCCTGTATTTATCATGTTCATGTTTTTGTCTCTGATATTCTGCTGTTTTGAACTCATTAATTAATTCTGAAATGATCATTTCTGGCACTTGACTTTCAGTGTTCTGGTGGATGTAGCCCCTCCCCCGCCTTACTCTGGTCCTCCACAGTGCTGTCCTCCTGCTCGTCCTCTGAGGAGCTGATGGGGGCGCTTCCAGGAGGAGGTGCAGGAGGGGGAGGGCCAGAGACTCGCTGGATCCTACAGGAGGCAGCCGAGGAAGGAGGAGGCAGAGTTGACATGGTGGGAGGAGCCACAGGCTGGCCCTGTGGGAGGAGTCAAATAACATAAAACCTCATCAGTATCAGTGTGTGAGTGGGTGCGTGTGTGTGTACGAGTGTACGCACACACGCACTGAAATCACATAATTAACATCATGAAACTGTTAGCTGGTGCTAAAGGCTGGATCACCTAGTTATGATCCATTGTATGGGTGGGGGAGGGGTTAATTTTTTGAGAACTATGACCTGCCTCCCAGGTGACCTGACCTGATTCAATATGACCGACATTGGGAAGCCAGTACGCATGCAGAGCTTCAAATAAAAAATGTGTACGTCAGCCTCTAATGCACATGCTCTCTAGCGAGCATGTTAGGTAACATCGTAATGACAAACCTCCTGCTTCCAATCTTTCTGCTAAGCTAGGCTAGCAGTTTTCCCACTGCGTCCAGTCTTTGTGCTAAGCTAGGCTAGCAGTTTCCCCACTGCTTCCAGTCTT
The DNA here is from genome assembly GCA_014773175.1 of Lucifuga dentata. Classification (NCBI taxonomy): domain Eukaryota; kingdom Metazoa; phylum Chordata; class Actinopteri; order Ophidiiformes; family Bythitidae; genus Lucifuga; species Lucifuga dentata. Next base: position 10,305 of record VXCM01007319.1, read on the forward strand.
TGTGCTAAGACAGACTAACAGTTTCCCCTTTTTAATCTTTGTGCTAAGCTAGGCTAGCACTTTCCCACTGATTCCAGTCTTTGTGCTAAGCTAGGCTAGCAGTTTCTCCCACTTCTAGTCTTTGTGCTAACTAGGCTAGCATTTTCCCCTGCTATCAGTCTTTGGGTGAAGCCAGGCTAGCAGTTTCCCAGTGTTTCAGTGTTTGTGCTAAGCTAGGCTAGCTGTTTCCTCCTGCTTCTAGTCTTTGTACTAAGCTAGGATAGCATTTTCCCACTGCTTCCAGTCTTTGTGCTAAGCTAGGCTAGCAGTTTCCTACTGGTTGTAGTCTTTATGTTAAGCTAGGCTAACCGTTCAGCTAACAGTACAGGGTAGCAGTTTCCCCTTACTCTAGAAGTCTGTGCAAAAAACTGTAGCCATGTTCAACCTTTTTCATAGCACTCTGTATGTAAACACAAAGAAAAGTTCTAAGTATATATATCTATATATATATTTTAACATTTGTCAGGGTTTGAGTGGAGTGTTACGGCTCTCACCGGTAGTGGGAGGAAGTCAGCTTCATTCCCTTCATCTAGTTGGTAATAGGTCACAGCTCCCTCCAGGTCTGCAGGCTCCTCCCCCATCTCTGAAAAGTCAAACTGACACTCCTTGCTGAGAGCCGCCACCAGTCGACGACTGCGACTAAAATAAAGTAAAAAAACAAGACTGTTGTCAGGATGAACGAGGATCAGAACGCAGGTGGATGAAATTTGCTGCAGCCGGCTGCTGTCAGAAAAGACGAGGAATGAAATAATACACAACTTTATGTACCGCAATATTCTCTGTAAAATTATCACTTAACGGTGATTATTCAGTACTCTATTAGTCACTGATACTACTGAGTGTGCGTATTTTTACCGTGAGCGGAAGGCACAGTTTTCATAGTCGTGATAATAGCGTCTCCCTGGGTGATAATAGGTCAGCTGTGGACCAATCAGGTGACGGTTCAGGAAGCGGTTGGAGCTTGTGAACAGAATCCAGAGAAGAACGTGCACGCACACACACACACACACACACACCAAGGAGTGACTCAAATCAGTGGAAGTTAATGATGTATTGAAAGAAAAAAAAGACATGAGAATGTGAGCTGCACATTAGTCACATCCTGTCCTCATTTTAAACAAATTCAATTTAATTTTTTTTAACCAATATAAATCCAGCTGTTTCCTGCCATTACCATGAAATCAGACGTGCAAAATAGATTTATCATCAGTGGAGAATAAAAACCAGCTTTAAACCTATGCATAAAGTGACTGATTAGATGTTAAAGATCCACTTCAGTAAAAATACTACTTTTTAAAAAAACAAGTCATTTGTGCACTAATGTAAGTCAGTAAAGGTGCTTAATTAACTGAGGCTTTTGAATATTGAATTTTTCACAGATCTTAATTGCACAACCAAAGCAACTAGTTATTTAACCATGCAGGTTAGTTTTGGCTCCATCTGAACAACAAAGCAGTGGAGGCGTGCGTTGTCCTTTCATGTGTGATGTTTCCTGTTGATTTGCCCTTTTCTTGCTGGGTTCTGAGCTGCTGAAGAGCCTGGAGCTCCAGAGGAACTAAATCAAAACTATAAACAATAACGTATTATCAATATTATCAAAGCTTCTAGTTCCACTCGCTAATATCCTTTGTTGCTGTTGGTCCTCAGAGTTTTGGGATCATCATCATCATCTCTCTCAGGGTCAAACATTATTTATCACTACATATATTGTCATGCTGTGTGCATAAAAGAATATTTGCTGTTGTGGTGCGTTTCACTGGAGGGGAGCACGATGATTATCCAAAAATTTACATTTTCACAGACGTGCCTTCTTAAAGGGCCATACCGGCAATTCTGCATGTTTGAGCTCAATACATATATGTTAAGTTGCTGACAACCAAAACATAAAACCATAATTTAGTTTTTCTGTTATTTCTTTAAATCCTCTAATCTTTCAAAATCAAATGTCCAGGTGACACACACCTTAAAATTCAAGGTTTCACCTGCTAACACTTGTGCACTATTTGCAGAAGGCACGGTTGTTTTAATTTTTCCATAAAAACCTTTTTCTCCTTGGACTATATTTCCTGTTTTCTGTATCGGTTAAATAAAGTTACTTCAACAAAAAACCTAATAAGACATAATGTTTGCTGTGATGGATTACGTATCTCAGGCATGTTTCAAACCTCTACAAGTCAATTTTAATATTGTACTGGAATGAACTGAAACCAAAGGAAGTCTGGAAGGTAGGAAAAAAATCATCAGCAACTTAATGTGTACACAGATTGTACTTATTGGGCTCAAACATGAATCAAACATGCACAATCACCGGTATGCTCCTTTAAAGTAGGTGGAATTTCCATTCTAAAACAAAATGCTTTAAATCACTAACTGATTCTTTTTGTGAGAAATCAGAACAGAAATTAGGCCAACCTGGCGGCTCCATACCGAGGAGGTCTGGGTGTGGGGTGGTGGTGGTGGAGGGCGTAGGGGTCATACGTCATGTTGCTAGGTGAAGGGGGAGGAGGCGGAGGAGGCGGACGGGCGTGGCTGATCGGCTGGAAGCGAGGAGGCAGGCCTGAGGGATCGGGGCCTCTGTATGACGAGGGCGGCAGCATCAGGAACTCTGCACCCTTGAGACCAGCATTACCTCGAGACTTCCTGAAGAAGCGATGGCGGCGGTGACGCTGGCCACGAGACTCAGAGTCTGCAAACAACCCAAAAAACAAACAAAAAAAAACAAAACATCTAATCTCTGGTCCTTCATCATGAAAGGACATTGCATAGGAAGGACATAGGAGTGTCTACATACTGAAGGAGAAAATCAAATCCTAAATGCTGCTGTCTGCTGAACACGAGGAAGTTGTCACATTTAAAGTTTGTTTCTGAATATTTACTGTGGGAAAAACTGCAGAGACAAAACGGCCAATATGTGCTGACAGGATGAAACCCCGAAAAGCACCAATGGTGAAGGAGAACAGGAAGAAGATGACAAAGAAAATGTCTGAGTTTGATTTAGCTCCCAGCAGGCTGGACTTAAGGAGCATACCGAGATCTCCTTTCCGACTTGGAGCAGCAACGTTCCAGGCTGGAACCGGATTCACCGGCTTCAGATCAGTCAGAGGAACCAAGTGCCTGCAAACACGAGTCAACGCAACAACAACACGACATGCAATCAGGTTTTATCAGCTCTGGTGGTGATGTTTATGTGTGTGTGTGTTAATGATGAAGTGGTTGCCCCCTCTACCTGCCAGATGCTCTGAGAGGTTTCACCAGCAGTGTGGCTACACCGTTTTCATGCCTCTAACTGGCTGACATGTTTTCTACCATCATTTGGAGTTTGCCTACTTAGATTCTGTCATCTGAGATGTTTCCATGTCGTAAAGTCCATCGTAAATCAATCAAATCTGCTGAAACGATGAAGGTTTCAGCTTACAGTTGAGGTATGACAGTTACATTCACCTCTTCTCTCTGTACTAAATATGCAATGTATTTTGATATTCAAATCCACCATGAGGAGTGGAGACCTCTGATCTCTCTGAAGATTTATTTATTTTAATTGATAATTACAGAAATGTTTTGACATCGCGAGTGTATAGGATGATGTGTGTACGTGTGTGCGTGCATGCATTACTTCTCTCCCAACTCCTCTATGAAGACAGTAACAGCTGAGGGCTGTGTTCCTACTTCCTGGATGAAAGCATTGTAGTACTTCCCCTTTGGTTCCAGACGCACCTGACAGACAGACAGACAGACAGGCAGAGGTGATCGGTAACAGGTTAGTTAATCGTGACTTCTAACAAAACTCTTACAGTTTGTGCCTGCTGTAAAGTAAAACTGCGAGTACATCTGATGTTGTGAGTAACTTTTTTAGTTGCTGAACTCTGCAGTAAAGTGCTGTGTGTGTGTGTGTGTGTGTACCTGACACTTGTCACCCAGAAAGTACTGCCTGCCTGCAAACACCATGTAGTCCATCTTTTGCATCTCTGTCAGTGACACATTAAACAGTGGAGTCAGACAACCAAAGTCATCTGGAATCAGAAAGTCCAGATCATTTTCTGCCTCTCTGAAGGTAAAATACTCAGATTTATGAACACTGTGAGGGGTCCGCTCCATGCGGGAAGGTTCTCATCACACACTGTGATCGACCTGCAAGCGTCCTGCAATTTATTACTCAATCACAATCCACTGGGCTTAACATCAGAACGCAGCTGCTTTGGCAGCATGAATAATTAAATCACATTTTATAACATGTCAACTATGCAGCTGACATAAAACATGCCTGTTAGGCGTCAGAATAGAATATCTGCAATCAGAACACATTTGGGTGCTGTTACCTTTGCAGGTGTCCTGCCAGATGTCAAACTCCAGGTTTCGGTAAATGTCTCCATCCAGAGACTTCATCACTTTATAAGGCAGACACACTCTGCTGGAGGGCGGAGCCTGTGCATTCGGCTACACACAACAATAACAAACAAAAACAAACAAAAAAAAAAATCATCCTGTTTATCCACATGTAGCATGTCTGTATCCAGCTGACTTGCACTTTTACTCGGACAATAATCAAGTCAAAACTAGCTGAGTTCAATTTCATAACAACAGCGTTAATAAAATGAAGTCTGAAACTGGTTTTTAATGGGACAGATGATATTTTGTACTGATTATTTTAATTTGTTCCAGCAGAAACTACTCAAACTTTAGGACTGAAGGATCGACTCTGACAAGAGAGACCTCAGAGACTCTGCCGTGACCTGAGACACTGACATGACCTGAGAGACTCTGCTGTGACCTGAGACACTGACATGACCTGAGAGACTCTGCTGTGACCTGAGACACTGACATGACCTGAGAGACTCTGCCGTGACCTGAGACACTGACATGACCTGAGAGACTCTGCTGTGACCTGAGACACTGACCTAACCTCAGACACATTTCTTCCAAACTGTTTTTGGTAATTGACGACAGCAAATTAAATCTAACTTTTAAAAATGGTCCCTATGTTACTGTACCTGAATACAGTTTATAAGAACCACACACACACACACACACACACACACACGAAATGCTTCAGATGCTCAGCCTGTTCCTTTCAAAATAAAAGCCCCTCACCTTGCTGTTGTCTGTCCAAGGTTGGAGTTTGTCCTCAGTAGTTCCACCCATCTCCAACTCCTCCCTGCAGAACAAAACAAACACACCTGTCTGTGGTCTGGAGCCAATAGCATCAAGACTATAAAATGATGTCAATGCATAGTAGCTGTTCATACAACACCTACAAAACTTTGTAATGTGGTTAAATAAAATGGCGGAATCCTAGTCACATGGATATACACAGCTGTGTGAGTGTACTTTTGAACGTGGTCTTCAGGGATATCGGATCCGATATCGCCGTCGCTGCACGCCGAAGGGCTGTTTCTATGGCGGCGCCCTCCAACCCAAAAAGCCTCCATGGCCTGGCAGAGCTCCACCTCATCCAAACCAAAAACCTGAGTGTAGAGCATCTCATAGAGCACAGCTAGACAGACAGACAGACAGATGGAATATTCTGGGGTCACATATCATTTGGGACGTTAATGAGCTTCTGTCAGAGGTGACTGATGAAGTGAGCAGCTCTGTGATAATTTAATGAAGTTTAATAATTCCTGAAGTTTTTTTTTCATGTGAACTCAGTGAATTTAAACAAACCAAGCAGCAGCAGTGGTTATGTACATGCTGGCTGCTACACGACTGTGGCTTTGAACTGGTTCAGCAGCCTCAAACTTCCACTTCCCAAACATGAGAAAGTCTTCAGCTAGAGCCCGATTGTCCTCAAATGATGGTGAGGATGATTGGCAGAAGTGTGTTACGTTGGAGACAGACCATGTTGGAAAGTCAAAGAACTGCAAAACCTGTGAGTCAGAGCTTTCTACAACAGGCTCGCTACTTAACCTTTGCACTGAGCCTGATATGAATCCATATTGATGCCAACTATTTTTTTTTTTACTCAGAATCTGTTGAGACAAAAAAAAAAAGAAAAAATCAGTGTGAAAAGTAGAAGTAGCTGTGATGTGGATGGAGTCAGATCCAGCAGAGGATCTAAAAATCCTCCTGGCAGAGAACCAGCAAACACTTGAGCACTCACTAAGCCCCCTTCTGAAAACCTGGACCCTCTCAAATCTGGAACAGGACCGAACTTAAACCCTGTTGTCGGTTTACTCAGTAAAGTGATCCAGGTTGGTCGGCAGTCCTGGTTGTGAGAACAGGATGCAGGCTACTTACACTGGCAGATGGCAGCAGAGGTGGGGTAACTCTTGGGGTAGACGATGTCATAGTGACCGTTGATGGAGTAGCATAGGGTTACCTAGGAAACCAAACTCCTACAGTTAGTGCTGGACCTCATGAAGAACCATGCGAGCAGCAGGTTTAGCGTACACAAACCTGGACTGTGTGGGTGTTCTGCACCTTTGAGAGCAGGACTACTAACACCTTTAAAGCACAGCTTCAGGGTAAACTAGAGTGTCATGTTAAACTAGAGCTTCACGTTAAACTAGCTTTAGGGTAAACTAGAGCTTGAGGTTAAACTAGAGCTTCACGTTAAACTGCAGCTTCCGTTTGAGTTTGTAAATAAGCGTTTATTTCCATAGAACCTTTCAAGAACAGACATCAAAGTGCTTTACAATATACCATATATACTCGACTATAAGCCGATCTCGAACTATAAGCCAACCCCCCAAAGCTGACCTGCAAATTTAACTTTTTACAAAAACCCGTATATAAGCCGACCCCCCAAAGTTGCTCCATCAATTTATTTGTTTAGCAAGTTAGCCTCCTTTTTTTTCTGGGTATCGTCAAAGTATTCCTATGATTTTCTGAAAATAATCCAGTACCGGTAAACAGCTGATTACATAACATTAGCTGACATTAAGTTTTCCGGACTCCTCTTCCTCTTCTGAATCGCCAACGATGCAGCGATGAAGGTAAGGAAAGCTTTACAAATGATGTTTTATAACTACTAAAGTCACCAAATTCAGTTTTTGAGATTTTTTATGTGAAAAATTAGCTGTTTAGATTTCAAATACGTGGTTGACTGATTAAAATAATGCAGAATTAAAAATCTGTTCCGATGTTTTCGCAGACCGGAGGCTCCGCTAGCGGCTAGCTGCAGCAGTGATATCAGCAGCGCTTCGGTTCTTACCGGCGGCTCTGATGTCTCCGTGACGTGCTGCTGTTACTCCTTTTATAAGATAAGCGTTGGTCTAAGGTAAAATGCTTTACAAACTGATTTAGCTGATGGTAAAGTTGAGTTTCACGGTTTTATTGGATATGTAAATTTTGTGTAACTTTTACAGTGAGCTGTGTTGAGTGGATGACCGAATAGAAAAGGCGAAACACGGAAGAACTCATAAAACGTTTTCCTGTTAGCAAGCAGCAGTAGCAACACATTTCTTCTTACCTGTTTTCTACAGGTATTTGCGTCTTTTCCTGAATGCATAGTTTCATAGCGACACCTAGACAGAACTACAGTAGAAGCATTAGACATAA
>VXCM01007319.1:18132-31120 GCA_014773175.1 Lucifuga dentata
GACTTTTGCATGAATGGTTGTATTTTAAGTCTTCTCAATCGGAGCATCAACCTCTTCTGATATTTCAGTAATAAATCTCTGCCCCATCAGGAGGGAAAAGGCAGGTAAGGCTAATCATCTCACGCTAAATAAAGGCTCTTTATTCAGACTACCAATTCAATATTCTAAAATTCTATTATCTGAATTGTATTAAAAATGGGACAGGGTTTTTCTATTTGTCATGTTTGACTATAAGTTAGGAAGTGAATTTACCTGCTTGTGACCCTGAATAATGAGTACTGATGATGAAAATGTAATGTTTTATTTTTATATTAATGATGTTCTAGTTAAGTGACAAAAATCCATTCAATAACCTGTTAAAACAAAACAGCATACTGATAAACATAAAGCCACAGAATGGCACATCTCTTCATTCTTTTCCGCAGCATTCTGGCTCTTAGCTGTAATCGCCTGCTCTGCCTCATCCGTCTTTTATTTATTGTGCATTGACTACACCTCTCAATAAACTCATACAGGTTGCATGAAAATAAATAATAAATAGCTGAAAAAGTATTTTAAATAGTATAATAAAATGGAAACAAACGGAACTCATGTAGTGTATAAAATTGTGGATTTAGTGTGATCAGCTGATTCAGCTGTGTGGCGATGTCATCGAGTATGCTTTGTCTCAACTGGAAATTATGCATTCTGCGTCCTCCTGTCCTTACATGTCCGTACTCCGTGTCAACTTCACAAATATAAACTTAAAAGTACACACTTTGTATTGAGAAACGGCCTGTTTCTTGAACTCCACTGCTTTTCTTCTACTTGTGGAATTATGGCAAGAACGCAAGCTGACAGGCCAAAAGTAGGATCGATTGCAGCGCGATTTGATTGCCTATCCTTGGTATCCCGAATGTTCTACTTGAATTTTTTCGATCTGAATTTTTTCTATCTGAATATTTTTGATCTGAATTTTTTCAAACTGAATTTTTTCAATCTGAATTTGAGCAACCTGAATATTGCATTTTGAATATAACTTGAATTTTGAAATCTGAATTTGTGGCTTTAAAATCAGTGTTGATTTAAATTCAGATCTTTATGACCCTATTTTGCTTCCATAAACACGAGGCATAAGTTTAAACCACATCTTGAGGTTTAAACCAAAGCTTAGTCTAGAGCTTCAGTTTAAACCACAGCTTCAGGTTTAACTTCGTCCTCAAGCCTAACTTGCAACTAATGACAGAACAATCTGCAATAACAACTCTGATTTTGTTTACAGGCTGCATTCAAAACCTGGTCATCAGTTTGGTCATTACAGCAGCTTCCAGTCATGTGCTTTGATTTTTCTTGTGGATTATGTGGTTTCTTGTGTATCTTGTGGTTTGATTGGTGGAAGTGGGCGGAGCAACATCTTGGTTTGGATCATTGGTTGCTGACTTTAAAGAAGCTCTTGCTAATGCAGATAAATGACGGGGAGCTGCTGACTGACTTAACTACTGGACAAGAAGAAAATGATGAAGCTCCTTCACCTTATCAACAAAGTTGTCCTCTGTGATAACTGTGGCTGCTTTCCCCGGGTAACGATAGATCAGGAAGCACCGCCTAAACACACACAGACACACACACACACATCTATTTTTTTGGCTAAAAGCTAATTTTTAAACATACATTGCTATTATCAGGGCAGCACATAAGCGGAAGGCAGCGCGCAACGGCTCAGCTCTCCTGTACAAGCTCTTTTACGTACCAAGTCAGCTGAGAGAGAGGAGAAAGAAAGAGAGAGAGAGAGAGCTCCAACTAGTAGTTAATGAAAAATTAATTTCAAAACATTGCTAAAAATTGTTAAAAATATAAACTACAAATTCAGTTAGAAAAATCTACCATGAAGTACAAATACACTGAATACCAAGTCAGATTTATCAAATTTCAAATCAAAACATGAGCAGCGAGACGACAGGAAACGACAAACCGATCACATACAACTTTTGTTGGTGCGAGTGTCTCACCTGTACAGCTGAGACAGAGCCTTGATCTCCACCTGACCCACGGTCTCCTGCACGCACACACACACACACACACACACACACCATATTGATAGAATTATTTTGATGACAGCAGCTGACTGGGGTGTAAAGTGATTATGGAGCAGTTTTACCTTCGGGTCCTCCAGACGCTCCAGATATTTCTCAAACGAACCTTCAACGAACTGAAAGACAGAATTGTTCAAACTGTTCAAAGCAGCAGAAACATTTTCCATAAGCTTAACATGAGCGTCACGGGTCAGCGAGGACGATGTCAGCAGACTGATCAGATGATTGATTGGGTGACTGAATGATAAACAACTTACAGATTCACACGAATAAACTAACTTTTTCTGACGGTTGGTTTTTTTTTTGTTTTTTTTTTTTGGACTGGAAATCTTTCACTGTTTTATCCTGTCTCTAGTTGGCGCCGTCTCCCCTCTGACAAATATTGTAAATTACCATCAGTTGAACATCATTACTGTTTCGACTTCCAAGCAACCAGAAGATTTTATTCTGAAAGGTCAGCAGGGCGTTAGCATTAGCATTAGCTCTGAGCACTCTAAAACATGGCTTTGAGCTGTTTGGAACTCTGATGACGTTGTTCGCGTCATATAAAGTCTGAGGAGGAAGAGAGAAAGTTTGTTTTCTCCGCAACAACCAATTTGATTGAAAGGAATTTACGATTGCCGTCAGCGGTGTTCTGGAACATAGGAAACAGCGCCACCTACAGGCCGGTAAGGGCCAAATTATCCACCGGTTAGCAGTTTGTTGCTTAACTCACTGGTTCAAAGTTGCATCTGTTGGCTCTCATGAAGTTGGCGCAGTCCTGACGGATCTTCTGGTGGTAGTTCTGAGAGTAATACAACTACACACACACACACATACACAGAATCATCCTAATGCTTGTGCAGTTTTTCTTCTTTTTCCTCACTCGTTTTGTTCTGATGAGTTTTTGAAGTTAAGCATCTCACTGTCAGTTTAAAGATCAGAGTTAATTTTTAAATAAACCAGGATTAATCCAGTTTTTAAATTAATCCCAGGTGCTGCAGCTCACCCTTTATGTCATAATTACATTAGTTACATTAAAATGTCTATAATATGTTGCTTGTCTACCTCAAACACATATATGAGGGGACAGGATATTAAAAAACTGCTCGATTTATTCCACTCCCACATTAAATCTTCATCTGTGATTGGCTGGCAGGTGTCCAAAATATTAAAATCATTTTCAGTGGCAAGAAAAAGTGACCCTTTGGAACCTGATTTCTACATTAATTATTTATAAGTGTGGTCTGATCTTCATCAAAGTCACAACAGCAGAAATATAATCTAAAACTGACAATCAAGTAAAATTATTAATCTTGTTGTTGTCATGAAATCTTTACAGCAGAACATCTAAAAACACGCAATTACCCAAAACACAAAGAAAAGTACAGCAAAATGGTTTAAAAAGAAGATCCCAGGCCTTTTCCCAGTAGAAATGCTTAGTTATGACCTTCAGAGGGCTTTTCCTGCAGGAATACTGTCAAAGTGAAGCAGTTTTTAGGAAAGAATGTTCTAAAATTCTGACCAGCGGTTACAGGAAGCATTTAGCGGAGCTTATTGCTGCTAAAGGAGCTTCTACAGTTATTAAATACAAGCTTTACATCATTAAACCAGCTGGGAAAGCCAGCAATTAAACTGTGTGTTCAACAAAAGCAGCAGGAAGTCTGGTGTGTTATTCATTCAGGCAGATTGTGTTTGTTGATGTGAATTTGGGGAACATCAGACCAGAAATAAATAAGTAAATACAAGTTTGTGAACCCAAATGGGTTCACAAACTTTTTCTTGCCGCTGTAACACAAAAACACAATTCTGTTTAACCGGCATTATAAATCAGAGCTAAACCTTGGTTACCATAGCGACAATGCTGATGCTTTTACACTAAAGTACAGTTAACCCTCTTCTTTAAAGGGGATTTTATCTGTTGTTGTCTCCATTTCTACTTTCTCATTTTCATTCGTGATCCATTTTGAAGCCTTTGTAACGCTTTAATATGAAAGCAAGCCGATCCACTTCTGCTCTCACTTGCCCCACTGGGCACACCGAGTGAAAACAGCCTGTGAAGGTTCATCTCGGTCGTCCAGGTGGTAAGATGTCTGGAAGGTCAAAGGTGAGATGCTGGACTGGGAAAAAAAATATCTCCCACCTAGCCTGACAACAGGGTGACACCATCACATTGATGGACGTGTCTGCCTTTTGGGAATAAATGAAGCCTTTCAGATGAAAGGTGAAACATTTAAACTGGTTTTTTCCCAGTCTGATGACTCAACTTCAACCTTTCTGACGACTGTTTTAGGTACTGTCTCTTTAAGGCTCTCCTCTGGAATCTCCACCCTGTTCTGGTTGGCCAGACACACCTTGGCAGATGCTGGCCAATCAGTAGCCCTCTACTTGATAAGTGTGTCTAACAAGGTGTGCTGGCAGGTGTCAAAATTCTACCTACCATTTTATTGTGTCTTAACTTTGTGTTTCAGCCTTATAGTTTATTTTTATTTTCACTCTCCATGTTCCCCCTTTTGGTTTTTGTGACATGATTCCTTTAATCATTATTATTATTTTCTTTTAAATATCTTATTCCTCTATAAAGTGTATTTGAATGTCTATAAAAGCACTCTACAAATAAAAATCACATTTCCTACTATATTATGTACTACTATACTATGCTACTATATTATGTACTTATATTACGGTACTATATTATGTACTTATGTTCTACTATATCATCCCCTATTTTTATTATACTATATTAATATGTTATAAACACTAAGGAAAATAGTAAAGGCATACTATGTATGAACCCTTTAACCAAAACATGTCATTTTGTCCATATGAACATACATGAGACTTTCTACCTTTCTGCCTCCAGCAAATTTCTTTTTTGTTTAATCTCAGAGTTTTCATCATTTAAACAGCATTTACTGTATTCTGTCATTTTTAAATAATGAAAACTCTGGATTTAAAAAAAAGAAAAATGTATCTGAAGCACTGTTACGTTACGTTGAATTGTCTGACCGTTGCTGTCGTTTACTGTATGAAATATAACGTTTTTCTGCAGCTTAAGTACCAAAATGCTGCTTACGTGATAACAATATGACACTTAACGAACATTTTGCGATTATTTGTTTGATCTAAGAATTTTGCTTTTATTGGGTTTTTTTCCCCCCCCTTTATTTTTTTGCTTCACTGGAAAGAATTTAACAGTCGTTACCGGAGCAGTGAGACCGGCGGCGGCCTGTCCACTTTCCTCCCCCTGCTCAGAAGGCCCGTGACCCGGCTCCGGTTGCCCGTCTTACCTGCTCTGACACCGCCCGGAACAGACTGGACGCGTCCCGGGCCACCATCTTCCTGAAGAGTCCGAGGCTGGCCAGGTACTCGTCCATGTTCACGAAGTATTTCTTCAACCCTTTCTGCATGCTGCCACCGTAAAAAACGAAACGAAACACAAATAACACGGTAAACAACGCAGCCCGGTAAAGCACGAGCGCTGTAAACAACAACAAAGACGAATAACACAAACGTTAACCTGTTTTCTCCGTACGCTGCCAAAAGGCCAACAGGTGAGTTTAATTGGCTCTTATTAGCACGCGCTGCGCTGCTGCTGAGTTCACGGACCAACTGAAGCAATCAGACAATATTAAAACAAACACAAAATAAAAACAAACAGCGACATTAACGCTAGCTCAGTTTTACCTCGTCGTAGTATTTATTTTAGTCCTATGACTGAAATTTTCTACTTGTTTATTTTTATTTTACTATTATCCCAAATGTTACTCTGTTGTGTGTGTGTTTTTTCCCTGAAGCTTGTTTTTGTTTTTGTTTGGTTATCATTGTAAACCACTCTGAGATACATTCTGGGTCACATATTGATAAGGTTTACACGCATTGATTAAACTCTTGCAGCATTAATAACGAGTTGAAACTGAGGAGACCTGTGTTATTTTAAGAAGAAATTTGGCACAAGACGGAAAACACACACACACGCTGCTCTGTCTCAACCAATGACCTTTTGACCTCTATGCTGGTAGAAAACCTATCCCAGTCTTCGCCACAAGGGGGCGTTACAACCCTTCACGGTCTTCAGACTGGCTAAAGCGACAGACACATCATCCAACTCATCCTTTCTCCTTTTAACAAGTTAGAACTTCAAAATGATAAAATTGTGGTCAAACTTTTACTGTCATACAGTCGTCAATATTATTTTATACTTTGATAGATTTTTGTTTAGTTTTCTGTAAAAAAAAACAAACGAACAAAAAACAATAATTATAAATAATTATAGCATAATAAGGATCTTAGTATTTGGTACGAATGTCAGAATATTTTAGTATTTGTATGAATGTCAGAATATCTTAGTATTTGGTACAAATGTCAGAATATCTTAGTATTTGGTACGAATGTCAGAATATCTTAGTATTTGGTATTAATGTCAGAATATCTTAGTATTTGGTACGAATGTCAGAATACCTTAGTATTTGGTATGAATGTCAGAATATCTTAGTATTTGGTATCTTTAGCTTTAATGACAGCATCATGAACTCCACAAGTTTGTAAAAACCTGATGAGCCAAGTTATCCAGCATGATGTGACGATGTTCCAAAGAGCTTCTATGATGTCAGACTTTCTGATTACTTCCACATTTACATGGAAAACATTACGGATTTTACATGTGGTCTCAGACTTTTGGACCCCACTATGTATATAAGTAAGTAAATAAGTAAATAGTATTCAGTGGTAAAGTTACAGGGTTACATAGGATGATATGTAAACAAATACAGGGACACATACAAGCAGGAAATATCAAATTTCAGGAAAATGCAAAACAACCATTCAAAGCATCTGAGGCGCCTCCTGGTGGTGAGAGGAAACAACATCTCTTTAAAGGACCATATTGGTGATTTTGCATGTTTAAGGACAATACATACTATCCACATGCATGTTTCCTTACTGACAATTTCCAAGACATAAAAACCATTTTTTAGTTTTCCTCTTATTTTCCCCAAGTCCCATAAGCTTTCAAAATCAAATGTTCAGGTGATACATCCACCTTAAAATTTGCATTTTGCCTGCTAACACTTATGCATGATTGTAGAAGGCACGATCATTTTAATTTCTCAGTAAAAGCCGTCTTCTCCTGGGACTATATTTCCTGGCGGAGAAATTGTTTTCCATGCAGCTCTGTGTTGGATCAATTAAATAAAGTTACTTTAACAAAAAAAAAAAAAAAAAAAAAAAACCTTACTAGAAATAGTGTGCGATAGATTACGTACCTCAAGCCTTTTCAAGTCTCTACAAGTTGATTTTAATAGTTTACTGGAATGAACTGAACCCAGTGGCGGTCTGGAAGATTGAAAACCAATTCTAAAATATACCACTGCAATCGTATATTTTGGGAAATGGTTGTCGGTAATGTAACATGTATACAGATTTTATATATTGGGCTCAAACATGCACAATCACGGTATGGTCCTTTCACCCAGACCAGCCTCTGCGCAAAAAAGCTGTACAAAACATATAAAATTTGGAACTCTCAAACATTAGAATGGGTCAAATTTGACCAGAATATTCTGTAAGGGTTCAGAACAAGAGTGTTTGTGTCTGTAAAACCAAACCAGAAAGCTAAAAGCTGCAAAAATCTGGAGTGTAAAGAAAATTCTCTGTGGGTTCATCGCTGTGAGCAACACTCGCGTGACAGATACGCATTAGATTCATTTTCAATAAAGGTTTGATAGCATTTTTTTATTATCTGGTTATTTTGTCCACTGACATGCTTAACAGATCACAGACCAGCGAACACACAGCGAACATTAATATTCATAAGCTCTGATAAAAGTACAAAACTTTCTCCAATTATATATTACACAGGACAGGAAGTCGATATGAAGAAGCACACCTCCTTTTTCATTTTACCAAATCATCTTTTGTCAGCTCAGCAGACGAACATATCTAATAAACAAATTGGACAGCTTTTTCCCACATTGTTATAACAGTTAACACTAGAGGGCGCTGTCTATCTAAAATCAGGTGATGATTTTATGGTTTCCTGCTTTTGCAGAAGGTCCAATGATGACATGATTATTTGCTGAGCTGAGTTGTGCAAACGATGGATTAACTGATAATATGACGCACAAAGAAATCAGAATGCTATTAACACATCATTAGCATATTCATAAGAAACTCTTTTGAGACACTTAGTGATAAACAAAACACTCCCCACATTTCAGGAAAAAAGAACACTGAGGCACAAGATGCTTGACGTGTCATGAAATATATATAATAAAATATAATCTTCACCTGGTTATCATGAAACATCATTTTATGATGCAGTGCATCATGAAAAGTAAAAGAAGTATTATTGGTTAGCACTGATTTGGCTATGCAATGGTTACCATAGCAACTAATTGGATCATAGAATGAGTTTGACCAATCAGATACTTTTTGAAGTTCATCAAATGTGATAACAGTTCCTCACCACACCAGCAGGGGGCGCTGTGAGCAAATGTTCTCAAAGTTCACAAAAAACCTGACCCTGAAACATCATAAATAACAAAAACACCTAAAGTAAACATAATAAACCATGAAAAAAATTACAAATTGATTTAATAAAGGACAATTTTCAAATAAATACAAAAAAACGGAACCATAAAAATCAGAAATGTGCTAAAACTAAAAAATAAAACATCAAAAATATTAATTAGAAAAGAAATAAAACAAGAAATACACTAAAATCATCAAAAAAAAAAAAAAATNAAAAAAAAAAAAAAATGCCAATGCTAAAAAAAGTGCTCAAAAATGAAAATTCATCATAAACTAAAACCCAAATAACAGTGCCTGAAAGTGGAAAAAAATATAATGAAACAGACTGAGAATGATAAATTTGAGAGTTTAAAAATTGATGCATTTTTCTATTTTTCCGGCAAAAATCTCCTGTTTTAAAATGTTTTTCATCTTTATGGAAACATTTACATTTGAAACCACAAAACACTTTAAAAATATTTCATCTAATATCATCTGTAAGATAAAAAGAAAGCAGATTGAAAACATGATAATATTTATACAGTGATATTCACACATGGTACCATAAAAAAAAAAAAAAAAAAAAAATCTAAGATTGAGTTTCATCTTCAAATTTTCCCTAAAATTTATTTCAAAACCAAAAACTGTTGATTGACATCACAGTAAGAAAATATGAGTTTAACCACAGAAAAACAAAACCAGGAAACAGGAAATCACAAACACTTCATATTCAGTTCACTGACAGGAATCTTCCAGGAAAGGTCCTGGGAAAGTTCCAGGAACTTTTTTTGGGAGTGCTTCAGGAAGAAAGCTTCTGTCTTGTTTGTCTCAAAGCTCCTGCAGAATGTTGAATTATCCACTGAAACTACTGTTAAAATCATCAGGAGGTTTATTTAGCAAACGTCCAGGTGCTCGGTAAGCTAACAATGCTTCGTTAATGTTATCGCCACCTGCTGGCAGCGATTAGTCAATGAATCAAAAAGCTTGCTACTGCCCCCTAGAGGCTGCATCAGTCGTTACATCCCACGATAAATACGTGTTGGACAGAATATAGAACATAATGATTTAGCTTTTCTTTTACACCGAGAAGCAGCAGCTGCTGGTCCTACATAGGTTTCAGCAGAATCAACAGCAGCACGCATGGCGGTCTTGCCAGCACTAACGTCGCCTATGGCTACCGTGCGATCTGCGGGGCGGTTCCATGACAAACATTTTACCTGGTTGGGNCGTCGCCTATGGCTACCGTGCGATCTGCGGGGCGGTTCCATGACAAACATTTTACCTGGTTGGGTCAGCCCATGAACAGATTTTACCATATTGTACAAGTACAGGAAACAACAGCTCGTTGTTCATTCCTACGAGATTTGAATTTACTCAATGGCTCCTTGTTAGCTAGCTGTTAGCAATTAGCTGTTAGCCATTAATGACACACCCTGTCAATCCAAGTTTTTGTGGAAATATTTGATAATGCCCACTGTTTTTGATTACATCTGTGTATGTGTCCACTGACGTATCATAAAGTTCGGGATACTCTAACACCGACGTTATTAGCTCTTTGAGGGACGCCGCTATGATGTACAGCTGTATAAACTCCACCTCTTCATTCTGATTGGTCAGTGGCCAGCAGCAGCTGTTAAAAGTTTGGCATGTCGAAACTTCAGCGGCAACAGCAAACTAAGGGGAAATCTGTGCTCATGCACAACCGCAACCACCCTCTCGTACCGCTGCCGCCGCCAGCATAGCTGATGCCACACTCTCATTCAAATAAAACAACCTGCTGCTTCCTGGTGTTAAAGGGCCTTAAAGGGCCTTTAGAGCCGTACTATTAGTGGGGCTAAAAATGTAAAGTTTGTCTTGAGGTTGGCTGAAAGAAAAAGTAATGGGATCATTAAAATCAGGGTTCAAGAGTGAAAAGAGTTCATCCTCTGGGGAGCATGAATGTAAATCTCCACAGTTTCCATAATGAGATGGAAGGACAGAGTGATTTACTAACTGTTATTTAGCTAATTAAACATTGCAGGTGTGGCATAGATTTGTGTTTTACGACATGGAAAATTACCAGGATTGCCATTTTATTATTTACTAATCTTACTTTATGTGTTTCGTTGTCTTTAGATTTCGTTTCCATGTCACAGTCTTTTTTTTATTTTATTTTAGGTAGTTTATCGTTTGTGTAAAAATACTTCCTGATACTTTGATTTAACTTGTGGGTTGGTGGTTTCGTCTCTGCGTTGACACACAGAGAAAAATTTGCGCTCACAGACTGATGAGGCATCAGTCTGAAAGCTCTCCTCCCTCATCAGTCAGACCACTCCTGGTCCTCAGGTTCGGAGTCTTCCTCCGATTCGCTGTACTCCACAGCGATGCGCCGTGACAGGATGGTTGCGACGTCGTTTCCTGTCGGCTCGCGTTTCTTGGCCTCCTCCTGCTCCCGCTGTTCCTGCACCTTCCTGAGCTGAATCCCTGCAGAGACGCAAACAAAAAATGATCCTTGCAGACTGCAGCATATCTCAAGGGACAAACCACGATGGAGAGCCATGGTGTCCCTGAGTACATTTCATGTTTTCATTATGGGACAGAGTGAGGAGCACAGGCATCTGTGAGAGGCTCAAAGTAGGAACGTTGCTCCTTCGCCTTGAAAGGAGCCAGTTGAGGTGGTTCGGGCATCTGATTAGGATGCCTCCTAGACGTCTCCAAGCTACCTTGCTTGGCCTGCAGCCACCGACCGGGTCCCAGCCGGGTCCCAGATAAGCAGATTAAATGGATGGATGGATGGAAACACGTCACATCCTCATTTAACTAAACCAGATCTGACAAAGTACTGCTAACTCTAACCCTAACTCACCTTTGACCTGGTGAGAAACTCCCTAAAAACCTGCAAACAGCAGAAGGACAAAACTCCTTTCACTCCTTCAGGGTTCTTAGTATGAAGACAGATCCTGTGTTTGTGCTAAGCTAGGCTAGTGGTTTCCTCTTGCATCCAGTCTTTTGCTAAGCTAGGCTAGCATTTTCCCTCTGCTTCCAGTCTTTGTGCTAAGCTGGTCTTGTGGTTTCCACTGCTTCCAATCTTTGTGTCTTTGTGCTAAGCTAGGCTAGCAGTTTCCCTTTGCTTCCAGTCACTGTGCTAAGCTATGCTCACGGTTTCTCCTGCTTCCAATCATTGTGTCTTTGTGCTAAGCTAGGCTAGCAGTTTCCCTTTGCTTCCAGTCACTGTGCTAAGCTATGCTCACGGTTTCTCCTGCTTCCAATCTTTGTGTCTTTGTGCTAAGCTAGGCTAGCAGTTTCCCTTTGCTTCCAGTCGTTGTGTTAAGCTACGGTTGCGGTTTCTCCCGTTTCCAATCTTTGTATCTTTGTGCTGAGCTAGGCTAAATACCTCCTGTATCTGATAAAAGTGACCTTCATCTTCTCATGTGACTCTCGGTAAACAGTAGAACTCTCTTTACTAATACTCAGGCAGTGCCTGAGTATTAGTAAAGAGAGTGAACTACGTGCACTCCTGATGAATATTCGTCGTTCGTGTGCACACCTCTGCGTATTGCAGCCAGCAGGTCACTGCGAGCGTCGTTCATTGGCACATTCGGTCCACCAGTGGGCTTCCTGCCGTCACTCACTGGAGGCAAAGGAGGGGCGGCGGCTGCTGAGGGTGGGGCGGATCCTCCTGGCCATGAGGGGGAGGGAACATAGTTGGCAGGGGGAGGGGGCGGAGGGGAGGGACTGTACGGGCGGGTGAGGATGGCAGCGCCACCTAGAAGCAAAAACCAGCAGCATTAAATAAACACAAAAACAACAGTGGAAGAAGACAAATAAAACAACAAAGAGTTAAAATAAATAAGTTAAAAAAAACTGAAGACCTGGATGATTAAAAAAATAACATTTTCCATTTAAAACTTAAAAATAAAACCGTATCAGACTTGTGTGAGTGAAAACAAACAAGGTTACCTTGGCTACCGGGAGCAGCTATCGGGTGCAGAGGTGTTGCCATGGCAGCGGGATGGGCGGAACCATTAGGGAACGCCATCTGTCCTCCTGATTGCACAAGGGGGGGTNTGGTGGGATCTGATGGTCACTGTAAGAATGCAAGAGGTCAAAGGTCAAATATCAGCTTTAATTTTTTTTTCCAGACTTTATAGTATTGTGTGTGTGTGTGTGTGTGTGCATGCGTGCTTGTACTTGGCCTCCTTGGTTGCATTGCTCCGCCCTCCATTCAGCGTCTGATTGGCTGAGCCTGACACTGGTGGTGGGTGATGGTGGTGATGATGTGGCTGGTTGCGGCCCAATGAGTGTTGGCGTGTGGTTGCTGCGGCAACAGCAGAGGATGCAGTAGCTGGTCGAAGAGCACGATCCAGCGATTGGGTCTGACCGCCTCCACTGGTCACCACGGTGACGTGATCCTTCCCATCATGACTCTGGGCATTGTGGTGGTGGGG
>VXCM01007321.1:0-21918 GCA_014773175.1 Lucifuga dentata
AAGACAATAAGGAATCGATTGTTCATCATTTAAATAACTGTTGTATGGTGTATAAGTTAGATTTTGTTCTGTGGGTTCATTTTGACATTTGGGTTTTGATACCATCTTGTTTAAAAAAAGCATTTTACTGCACTGAGTTAAATCCCTATTTTGGTATTGATGTTAAAAAAAAGTGCAAAGTTCATAGTGACTGGTTAAGGAGGAAAAGAAGGGAAGCAATACATTATATGCTNAAAAAAAGTGCAAAGTTCATAGTGACTGGTTAAGGAGGAAAAGAAGGGAAGCAATACATTATATGCTGTTATATGTTTATTTTATGTTTTTTCTTATTCCCACATACGACCAATACAATCAGCTATTATTCTTACCAGTTGGTCTACGTGTCTTCTTACTCTTGCTACTTAATGATTACTGCTTAATACTCCTTTCTCCTGTGAACAGAAACCTAGATCCTCTGATACATTGGTCCATGTGATTACTGATTTGGCTGTTGAGATATGCTTCTGTACTACCCAGTGTCTAACGTGTTGTGTTAGATCTGAGCCCGGTTACAAATACTTTTACTTGAGTACAGTTTCTGGCTACTCTACCCACCTCTGACCTTCATGGTAGCCGTTATCTTTGATTGGAGTTTTAGGCTGTGTTGAGCCAGCTAAAGCAAAGAAACCCTGGCTCTGTTGGACGTGCTTCGTGGTACAACCCTCAGGAGGACATCTAAAAGCAGAGATCTCTAACAACACTTCATTGAGATGATATAATACACAACTTTAAAGTAGATGTAAGTAAAATTCCTTTCAGAACACTTTTCATAATATTTGATTTCACTCTTTATACATTCAGAGTATCATCAAATAAACAGATGCATTAGGAAAAAAACGCTGTCTCCAGTCACCGCAGCTGCTGGAAAACACATGTGAAAGGGGTAAACCATAGGTAAACCGAGTTAAACTGAAGCAGACAGCATGGCGGTTGCTAGCGTTAGCATACTGTAAACTCAATGTCAATGTGGTATTTACTGAAAAATAACAGCAGAGAAGCAAAGAAAATCTCAAAAAAACAAAACCTCCGCCATTACCTATTACATATCATCATAACGGCCAAAAATAAATAAATAAATAAATAATTTTAAAAATGCTAGCTTGTTAACTTTCCCTGAAGAACTGCTGAACCCCTGCTTTTTTTAATCAAAGTAAATAATTATGGTTTTAAATATGAATTTTAGTACACGAATGCAGTTAAAACACGAAATAAATAATAATATTTACCTTAATTTAGCGTTCTGTTATTTGCAGGAAAAGGGTTTCCGATGTGACACAAATCAGATTCCTGTTTCAGGAAGGGCAAAGTAAGTGACGTACATTCCAGCCAATCATGTCTAATGAAATAGGAACACCCACTGGTTGAGGAATAACCACAATATTGTTACAGGACCAGCAACAATAGAGAGAATCATCAAATAAACAGATGTACTGAGAAAAAAACACTGTGTCTGCAGTCACCGCAGGTGCTGGAAAATGCTCACTTTCTGCTCCACTTTCCATGCTTTCTATACTGCTCACCTGTAGTATGTATACATACACTTCCGCATAGTTCCTTTGAAAAAAAAAGTAACTGACATAGGTGCTGTCCAATCACAAACAAGAATGTTTGCCACTACCTTTTCCATTGTGTCAATCGTTAAAGTGTTTTCTAAATTGTAAAAGTGTTTCCTAAAATGTAAAAGTGTTTCCTAAATTGTAAAAGTTTTTTCTAAATTGTAAAAAAAAAATTTCTGATATGTAAATGTGTTTTGTACTTTGTATTTTGCACTTCACGGCCACTGTATATTTTTGTATGGATTATTATTATTATTTTCATTTTTCTTCTCCCCAAAATACCCCTAAAAGTGGTTGGGCAGCCCAAACGGTCCAACAGGCAAAAGTGAAATTTGCATCAGGGAGAGATCTACTGATAGGCCAAAAATTATAGGTGTAAACCATTAGTACACATTGGTTAATAAGTTGCGAACCGTGAAGCATTCAAATACTTTATACTGTCACGTCTGGGGAATTGAGCTGCATCTAATGGTATAAGTGCACACTCATTTCTGCCTGGATAGTTTTTTTGCAATTTTGTGAAAAATGCAAAACTTACTTTTGCAAACTAGTCTATGGATGTTTTCCTTAGAAACAAGTAATTGGTGTCAAAACATTCTTTGGGATGTCTTCTTAAATAATTGTTAAGCATATTTTTGAATTTTGACTTCATATGCTAGCAATATGGATTTGGATTTTTGTTGTACACTGTCATTTTAACAAAACAGCTATATATTCCTGACAGAAGCTTCAAATGACACCAAACTTCTGAATCTTATCCAGAAGGAGGTCCTCAATGACTGTACAAAATTTGGCATAAATCCACCCATAGGGGGCGCTATGACAAAAAATTGACTCTATATCCCAGACTGTCTGAGATGGAAAGCTGAAATTTGCAGGGTGGCTGGGGTATGCAATAATGTACTCACACACAAAAATTTATACTGATTAGATCATCCTTTGTCATTCAAAAAGCTATTCCTCCTTTTTTTTCTCTTTCTGTCTCTCCCTTACACACATGGAGCCTCACTGTGTGTGTGACAGGAGTGAAAAAGACCCCTTTCTTTTTGAATTGTGTGTGTGTGTGTGTGAGAGAGATGGCGAGCAGATTGATGCCGCTGGATTTTCTGAGATACTTTCAGTGGTATACTTTGTCACCTGATGCTGTAATAAAGGCAAATGTGTTTTGATTCATAACTTGCTACGGTTATGGGCCTTGGGTTCCAAGTTGCACAGGCTTGGACCCCGTTATAATTGCTCGCAATTTTAGTTATTATTTCTTTATACATAATCAGATGGACATCTAATATTTGTAAATTTGGGAATTACTATTATTACTTCAGTTTTAATCAACAGTCTGTGAGGGACTGTTCTTCATAATATTGGTTATTCATATTGTTCAAACACTGAATGAAATATATCCATTTTTCATGATTATAAAACATTATTTTAACATTGCAAATTTACTATTTTCATTCAGTGTGGAGTTTCTGCATTCATTCAACATCCACGTTATCCATTGCACTATAAATTATCACATGAATTTTAAGTGTATGTAAAACCCTTAAAAAGGGAAAATGATGAGAGAAGAGACAGAATACGATGCATTCTTCTTCACTCGCTTGTTTTAAGTGAGGAAGCTGAGCACATGCTCCCCTCTGCTGGCATCTTGAGGAATAACATTAACCTTTAGCTGTTCACCATTACCTCGCTACACAATTGTAATTCCACTACATTAACTGTTAATACAGTCACACAAAATGTCAAATGGATTACTGACATCTGTGAGTCAGGCACTGCAAAATAATAACATATATAATAACGGTTATAATAACATATATAATAATGGTTATTTCAATCTATCACATACTCCCCCTCAAAATTAGATGTTGTCCTCAACATTGCTACTAAAACCTGAAGTGCTTATGAAATATTATGCATTTCTGGGCACTGGTTACAAGCTGGAATTATTTTGGTACATTCACAATCATCTCAGGCAATATTCATTATCAGTTACAGGCTGGAACTCTTTTGATACTTTCAGTTTTGAATTCATGAAGACATATGTTATAATGTGCATATGAACAGAAAATTGTCTTTCCCTGTCAAGCAAGCACAATCTGTTTTGCATGTCATTAACTGCATCATAAGTGTGTGATGTTCATGTATGAATCAGCTGCACCTGGCTTTATTACAAGCCCTAAAGTCCTGGAGAAGTGTGTGAGATCAGTTATCAGTTGACCCTGTTGTAGGTCCATGAGTGCTAAACAATGTTAAAAGTCAGGTCAAAATGCAATCTCCCAGTCTACATCCGTACAAACATGTAGTAATATGGCTGCATTGGGAACTGAGGTCTTGGATAAGGAGGTAATGCAGCAACACTGTAACAGGCTGGGGTACCGAGTTGGTCATACTTGAAGATCTTTGGTGGCCTACGGTTCCTCTGAGGATGCTGCTGTTCCTGGTTTCCTTCTTGGTTCTTTTCAGCTGACGGGAAAGAGATGTCCTCTATAGGTTGATTTTCTGTCAAGTCCTCAGGGTTTGACAGACTGTCACTATGTGCCTCCTGGCTTATTGAGAGATTATCATCATTGTTTTCTAGCCAGGGAGGTTCACTAGTAGATTCTCTAAAGTCAGGTTCAGCTGTTTCATCTGTACTGGCAGAAGTCTCTTTCAGTGGTTCTGACAGCTGAGGTAGGTACTGAGGTGGTATGAAATAATAAGCTTCCTCATCATCCTCTTCCTCAGAATTGTCTCTGGCCTTTGCAGAATGGATTGTGTTCTTTTTTTGTTTTGCAGGTAGAGGCACTTTGTCTCCAGTGGAAGGTAATCATATGGTAAAAGGAGGTTTCGATGCAGAATCCTGGATTTTCCTTTACCTTGCTCTGGTCTCAGTTATATAGATAGGAATATCCTTCCCAACTTGCCTGACCACCATATGAATTGTGGTCCCAGTGGTTTTGCAGCTTACCAGGTCCTCCACGTGGAGTTAGATTCCGCACTAAGACACGATCACCGGGGTATAGCACTGAGCTTCTCACTTTGCCATCATAGTTTCTCTTATTCCTTTGTGCAGTTTTGGATGCATTGTCTTGCAATAGCATATGCCTCCTGCATCCCGTGCTTCCACTTTTCAACATAGTCATGGTGACTACAGCGTTCTGTCAATGGGTAAGTTGAACAACATGTTGATGGGTAGTCTTGGAGAGCAGCCGTACAGTAAGTAAAATGGAAGAAGCCTGTTACTTCTGTGCGTGTACAGTTATAAGCAAAGATGAGCTTATACAGGGAGTCCTTCCAGTTTAGCTTATCGTGAGTGAGTGAGTGTTTTAAGCATCTGCATCAGAGTACGATTAAAACATTCCACCTGACCATTCCCCTGGGGATGATAAGGGGTAGTCCTGGACCTGGCTACACAACAGTACTTGTTTAGTTGAAAGAATAGTTGATTTTCAAACTGACCTCCCTGATCATGGTGAATGTGTGTTGGAAATCCAAACTTCAGTGCATAATCATTGAATATTTGATCTGCCACTGTTTTTCCTGACTTTGATGTTGTTGGGTAAGCCTGCGCAAAGTGCATAAAATGATCTACAATCACTAGTATATAGTCATAGCCACGTTTGCACTTATCAAGGTGTAGGAAGTCCACAGAAACAAGTTCAAAGGGATGAGTAGTGACGATGTTTGTGGGCGGTCCCTTTGTCTCATGGCTGGGGTTNGGGTTTTTTTTTTTTTTGTTTTAGACATGTACAACTCATAACGTACTGTTCTATTTCTCGCTGCATATATGGCCAGAAAAAAAGGTCTCTCACCAGGAGTTCTATCAGCACCTTGATGGCCCATCTGGTCATGCAGTTCCTGTAACACCATAGTTTTGTGCTTGTCGGGCAGTACCATTTGCTTTCTATGAGCTGTTTTTCTCCATAAAACTCCATTTTCCTCAATTTCCAATTTATCCCATTCCCTGATGAGACAGCGGCTCTGCATACTCAACTGTCTCAGTTCCTGTTGTGGAGGCCTCACACCAGACAATTTACATTGAGCCACTGGTCCAATATCTGGGTCGTCTCTCTGATCTTTTTGTAACATTGTTAGTGTGAATGGAACAACTGAGACATTCTGAGCTGTTTTAATGCTTTCGACAGAGATAGCCATTGACCATAAGGCATTTAATTCTGGCTGCATCTCCACTGCTTAGGCAGTTGCTCCCACTGCATCGTAAGACACCTCCTCTGTGCACTCCTTCATCAGAGTTTCAACATCTAATGGCATTCTGGACAAAGTATCAGCATCAATGTTTTCCTTACCTGGACGGTATTTGTGAAGTTGAAATCAGCTAATTCTGCAACCCATCTACTTCCTGTTGCAATTAGTTTGGCAGTGGACAATACATAAGTTAGGGGTTGTTGTCACTATAAACTGTGAAGAATGGGGCATAATAGAGGTAGTTACGAAATCTTTCTGTTATAGCCCACTTAAGAGCGAGAAATTCCAATTTTCCTGAATGGAGGTAATAGTTTTTTTCTTATGCTGACAATGTCCGAGACCCATATGCAATTACACGTAACTTCCCATTCTGTTTTTGGTACTGAACAGCTCTGAGCCCTTTATTGGAAGCATCTGTGTGAAGAACAAATGGCTGAGAAAAATCTGGGAATGCAAATACAGGGGGTTGCATCAGACAGTCTATTAGCTGCTCCAAAGTTTGTTGGTGTGTGTCAGTCCATTTGATTGGTGTGTGAGATGACACCAGCTTTACATTTTCTTTCCTGCTTAACTTCCTCGCTTTAGGGTGTGGACTTTCCTCCCGGGCAGGGCCTTTGGTCAGGTCACAGAGGGGAGAAGCAATGTGGGAGAAATCTTTTATATATTGGCGGTAATAGCTCAATAGTCCCATAATTCTCCTCAACTCTCCTACAGTGCTGGGCCTCTTATCTTTTAAAGCCCTTACAGCAGCGGTGTCAGCAGGGTCCATTTTGTTTCCTTCTGCAGACACAATTATCCCAAGGTACCAGATTTCAGTTTTGAATAGCTCACACTTGCTTGGTTTTAATTTGATTCCATACTGTCTCAATCTCTGCAGTACTATCCTCACATCATTAACATGGTCTTCAAAAGTCTTGCTGAACACAAGAGTGTCATCTAGGTATGGGACACATATTTTATCCCTTAACCCCTCTAAACATTCCTCCATGCAGCGCTGAAATGCTGCAGAAGCATTCATGAGCCCAAATGGGATTCTAGCCCACTCATACAAGCCCCATGGTGTCACAAAAGCAGTTAGGTGCTTGCTATCTTTTGCCATGAACCCCTGGTGATAAGCCTTGCCTTGGTCTAACAGGGAAAACATGGTGTTGCCACTAAGGCCATCCATTATATCCTGGACTCTAGGTATTGGCTGTCTGTCAGGGTGAGTTTTGTGGTTTAACTCTCTATAGTCTATACACAGACGTAAAGACCCACACTTCTTTCTTACACAGACAACTGGTGAAACATACGAGGAGTGGGACTTCTCTATCCAGCCCTGTGCAATCAAATCCACTAAATAGTCCTTCATTTCCTGATATAAAGGTTTGGGGACAGACATATAAGTTTCTGCTACAGGTTCAGGATCTTTCAATGAAATTTCTAACTGTAGCCTCTCAATACATCCTATGTCACTATCAGATCAGGAGAAAGAACCTGACTCTTCTCTCAACATCTCACAAACTATCCTTCTCTGAGACTCATCTAGGTGACTGAGATCAATGGGTGGGTCCCAAAGCTCTGCACTGATGTCCTGGCTCTTAGCATGTTGAGCATGAATGTTGTTTACATTAACAGGTGAATGTGCCTCTTCAGCTAGGGTGAGGGGATGTACAGATGTGGCTGGCTGCGCAGTACCAATAACCACCCTTCCTGATAACACAATGTCATGGTCGGTAGGGTTTTGCACATCGACGAAGATATTTGGTTGTGCACCTTTCCTCACCAAAACCAGTGTCACAGAATTCAAGTCCTGCTGGCCACTCTGGATTGTCACTGGGCTCAAATACTAATGTGGTGTCTTCTCTAAATGGTTTTGCATGTACTCTGTTATACAATTTTATATTTTATCTTTACATTATACTTACTTTAGAAATATTTGTTCATCTTCTAGTTACTTGAAAATCGCATGTGATACACTGAATTGTAGAACTGAAGAAGAGATGTAACAATGGTTTATAGCTTTGTCTCTGCTGAAGTGTAATTTAGTTATATGGCTGTCTGTGAGCCATTTGTTCTTAGATATATGACAAAGGAAATGATCCCTTTTGATCTCTGCTTTTGTGCTTTCTGTGTTGTAATAACAAAGGAACATTTGTTGACACCTTCAGCTATAAGAGACCCCTGGTATGTTGTGGGGGAGCTTTTTCCTTCTTGGCAGCAGGTCAGTTGTGAAGTAAGCTCCTCTGCAGAGATTTCTCTTAACATTTTGACAACNTCTTGGCAGCAGGTCAGTTGTGAAGTAAGCTCCTCTGCAGAGATTTCTCTTAACATTTTGACAACCGAGAATAAATTTCAACAGAGACCAAACTCATCCTCCTCATTGTTTTATTGTCTCTATTGTGGGAAATCTTAAATTTCCACAACATACTCTACAGTTAATGTAACTTGGATAGCACTGTGTTTTGGCACACTAATCCTTTGACATGCTGTTCTCACTAGGTAGTCACTTGTCCGCTCAGCACTCACAGCTTTAATTAATGCTTTGGCTGTCTTTTTATTTAGATTAGGAAAAGCCATTTTGACTGATTTGATCAATTTTTCTTCCTCTGTACTCTCAGGCAGACCACTTTGACTACTAATCACAACATGTTCTATGACATTGAAGCCGATAATAGGGCAAGGTTGCTGGTTACCTTTCATCACAAGCATGGGGACATAAAATTCCTCAGCATCAGCTGCCAATCTGAAAGTTACTTCTACCCATTCCACATATGGCATCTCTGTACCATTAGCTGCTTCAACCTGTATGGGGTCATTTGGGTCAACAATCTCTGTTATGTCTCTTAATCTGATCTCAGGTAAGTGGTCAGCTTTCCATGCTTCATCAATTGCAGACACCTGTGAGCCAGTATCCCAGAGTACTTGTGTTTCTTTTCTTTGCAAGTAACAGCTTATAAGGGATTTTTTTTCCTACCAATTCTGTCACTGTTAACTGTTTCTTTCTTAGAGTGTCTTTTCTTTTGTCACGGATAGTCTTACATGAGTGTTTTTGCTGGCTTCCTGGGTCATATTCTGCATATGAGCTACAAGCCTCCTTATGGACTGGCCAATGACTAACCTGGCATTTCTTGGAACAGTACAATGCTTCCTTACACACACTACATTGTCTCAGGCACTGACATCTCTCTCTTTCCCCATGGCTAATACAACTTTGGGACTCCCCAATAAGGCCAGTCACTCCTTGTCCCTCGGGGGCAACCGCTCCTCGTTTAACAGGGTCTCTCTTATTGCATTATGCTCTGCTCTCTATCTACCCTACAGCCTGCCTGAAAGTGCTCACTGCTCCCACACCGATAGCAATGTTGACAATATTCCTCACCGCTCTGTTAGCATACAAAGCACCTGAGCCAAACAAGTGGCACTGGATATCTTTGGGGTGCAAACCTTTGCTGAAACTGAGCTGTTCCCCTGTGGAACCTTGGGCCCCTGGTAAACTAGGGTTCCCGAACTGGTCCACCTGACTGATGGGGAGGGGCACTCTGGTCATTAAAGGAGGGGTACTGTGGTTGGCCATGTAATTGNACCTGACTGATGGGGAGGGGCACTCTGGTCATTAAAGGAGGGGTACTGTGGTTGGCCATGTAATTGGGGGTGCATGGTCCCATAGCCTGACTCTCTGTTCACGTTGGGATACATCTTTGGTATGTTTTTTGTCTTGCGCATGGACTCTGTTATTTGTGACACCTGTATCTTAAGATCTTTTAACAGTATCATGTCTGTTTTCATTTCTTTTAGGTCTGACAATACATCTGGGGGAAGTGTGGCTACACTTTGCTGGACTAAGTACTTCTTATCTACACTAGTGTTACTAGACTGAATAGTGTGGATACTTGTTGGTCGCTGTGGTGTGTACTGTCTCTTTTTATCCTGCCTCTCTTTCTCATTTGCGCATGCCATGTTCAGTTTCTCTAACAGCAGCTCATCTGAACAGTCGGGCAGGAGAAATAGGTTCCCATGTACCCGCTTGGCAGTTTTTTTGTAACCTGTTTTTTTAGGACCCTAAGGGTGTCCCTTTAAGATTTTTTCATGTGTCAACTAATGGCCCATGGGGTTCGTTTGGTGGCCATCTTGAATTGATGTCCACGCGAGTGGAAAGAAATGCCGATTTTCACAACTCCTGAACCAGACAACATACAAAGACAAATGAACCCACTTTTTCGTATAATTTTGACACCAGGAATCAAATGGGAAGGTCACTGACATGGTACAATCACTCTTTATTGGTGTAAAACAGGAAAATAACAAGTTTTAGGCTCAAACAACATAACTTTTACAATTATTTCATGCAATAGCCAAATAATTCTACATCAATTGCAAGGTTATTAAATGATAAACTGAAATAGATGGCAATCTAATAATACTAGCTAATTGAATTCAAAAGTCATCAAAACTCTATTTCACTGATCATCATCGTCCATCTCCTCATCAATCTCACCTCATCAAAAGTAACCCTGCTGGGTTGTTTTTTTTCAATATCTTTGCAATGAACGTACAATCAAAACAAACCAGAAATTTAAAAAAAATCTTTTAACACATAAAAAAACTGCTACTTACTAATTCCACTCAGTTGCCATGGTAAATACTTACTGCTTACTGGTAACTGCTACTCACATCTCAAATACCAAGCATCACCACTCAGCAAGATACAGCAAGAAGATTTTACATCTGATATGTAAGTATCTGCATTTTTTTAAAACTGGAAATATTTCATGTCACATTAAATACTATATATAAGGAGTATATTATCAACAAATTAGCTTACTTGCTAGATAGATATCCAAGACTAGGTACCGTTCGCTAGCTAACTTAGTAAGTAAGCTAGCAGTAAGCAAGACTTAATTTGTATAGTACTTTTCAAAACAGCTGGCCAGCAGTTCCATGAAGCCAATTTTATGTTGATACTATTCTTTCCTCTGTAGTGGTAGAATATATAAAAACAACAAACCATGAGGAAAAGGGGAAAGAGGAAAAGTGATCAGACTTCTGACATGTCTGAACCCCCTCTCAAAAGCCCTACTCCCACTTGTGTATTACACACCCCAAGTGCATCTGATGACCGCTTTACTTGCTTCAATTCTATAAAAAGTGACCCCAAAGAGTAATTGTCTCTTTTACTTGATATCGGTGACAGAAGACTAGCTGAGCCAGTTGATTTGCCTTATCGTATGAAGGCTGTTTGTAATCTGCTGCCTGAAACACTAGATGGTGTCAACTTGGAGACAATTGGGTACCATAGGAAGTGCTACCTGAACTTCACATCAAAGCTGGATCGATTGAAAAGCTCAACAAGTGCTACTTCAGACCACCCCTCTGCAACACAGAAGTATTCTCCTTGAAAGTTGAAAACTGCACAAGCAGCATGCGCTCTCTTTCCTAAAGAATGCATTTTCTGTGACAAGTTTGAACTAAAAGTGCATGGGAAAACCAAGAGCCAGCTTGGAAGCGTATCGAGGCCATGGCTGAAGCTCTTGGAAAAAGCAGTCTGCTTCGCAAGGTCAAGGGTGAAGATCTCTTTGCAAAAGCGGCTCGATACCACGAGACCTGTTGTAACAACTTCCAACTCGAGTACTTCCACCATACTCGCAATATGGAGAAGGAAGACACAGGCCAGGCAAAGAAGACTGCAGCTTACAGTGCAGCCTACAATGTGGTGAGAGAGTATGTAAAGGAGCACATTGTAGATGGCAATCAGCTCCTACAGGTCAGCTTCCTGCGTCACCTATATGTACTTGAGCTTGAGGAGCACAGTGCACCAAGCCCTGAATACCGGGCTTATGAGCCGTCTACAGAATGACGAGGAGCTCGGGAAATGCTTGGCGTTTTCCAAGGTTTCACTCAAAAACAAAGGATCCTTTTCGTTTTACTTGGTATACAGTTCTCCTATCACTTTGGAGGATGCCATGGCATGTGCTTATCAGCTTGGAACTGCCGATCAAACGAAGGACGCCGCCCTCTTGCTGCATAACATCATCAAGAAGGCCTTCCTGGAGTCCAGTGTGCTGCCCTGGCCACCCACTGCAGATGAACTACACAAGTGAGCAGATAAGCCATTGTCTGAGGAGCTTGACAGGTTCCTCATCCTTGTCTTGTCTGGTGCTAATGATTCAAAGGGTGAGAAGACTTACCGACTTGTGCTTTCTATAGGACAGGACTTCTGCAGAGCAGTGACAAATGGCGAGTGGAAACTTCCCAAGCACATACTTCTATGTGCCACAATCAGTCACTTGTACCGCAGCAAGCAGCTGACCACCATTCTGCAGAGACTGGGCCACTGCGAGTCATATGATTTTGGGTTGGAGCTGGAGACTGCCGTGGCCAAGGCCATCGATGAAGTGTCGACCTTCCTCACACCCTCCATCATCACGGGATGGGAATGAGGTGTTCCACAATGAGTGGGACAACCCCAATAAAATCACAACAAATGTCCATAGGTTCAAACAGTCAACATTGCTGGCGGCATCATGGTCCAGGAGACAAAGCCTGGACAAGCAGTAAGGAGCGGACACTTCCTAGATATGACAGGACCATGGACTGTTGTCTGAAGCTGGACAAACCCGAGTCCCTCCCTCTACTAAACACTGGCATTAGAGTGGGCCCCAAGTTCCCTGCAAATGTGTCCTTCATCCCTCCTGCTGAGAATGACCAAGCATTCAAGGCCTGTCTCCAAGTGTACTACATCTGGATGCTGAGCAGGTATGGGTGTTCCTTATCAATAACTTTGTATATATTTAACATTTTAGTCTAATTAGGTGCAATTGGTTTTAAGCATTATTTTAATTGTGGTGAAATAACGGTTCCAGGGCGATCTCAAGCAACGGTAAGCAGAAGGTGCCAGGTCAGGGTGGCTTCATCTCATGCACTGGTGTTGCTCCTCAAAAAAAGTCTACCATCAATTATTACATGCCTATCAACCAGCCCATCACACAGTATGAGGTGGTGCAGGAGCTCCTGAGACAGTCTGAGAAAGCTACAGCTGAGGTCGGTCAGAAGTACACCATCAACACTTTTGATCTGGGCGTGTGCATGAAGGCCTTGCCACTTGTCTTGAAGTTCCTGGAGAGGTACAAGTACCACCTAGTCCTCCTAGGGAAGTTCCACACTACCATGAACTACCTCAGCAGGATCACTAATCATAAGTGCCGTGGTTCAGGCTATGCTGAGATCCTCCTTGAGGCTCAGCTGGTCACAAGTGGCTGCCTAAAGAGTGTGCTAAGTGGAAAGGCATACTCCAAGGCCCTCTTCTGTCTCAAGACCTCTGCAAAGCACTGGAGCGGCTGCTGCTGGAGCACTTCATCGAGGAGGAGGATGTCCAGCTCGCACCTGAGGCTCTGCTCAACCTCATCATGTCGTGTGTCCAACAGAATCTTAACCTTGCTCTTCAAGTTGACTCCACCCTCAACATCATCAGGCATTATTTCGACTACCAAGACAAGGTCCGCAAGAGTCATCTCGGCAAAACAGCTATGTTCTGGCTGCCTGTCATGGACCAAGGGTGACTTGTTTTCATGCTCCTCTTCTCTGTGAAGACCAACAACCTGGCACTCTTCCATAAGTGTAATGGGGACATGGCAGACTTGTTCTTCGCATTTGATGGGCAGAACTATTCCAGGTAATTATATCGAACAAAGTAATTATATTTTATATGATTAACATTGTGAAACTTCACAGCTTATATAAGAAGTCACATTCAACACTCAACAACATTGTTCCTGCTTCATCAGGTACCTGGTCTGGTTTGAGGTCTTCCTCACCAACCTGGAACTGACTCATCCTGGTGCCATAGACCTCATCAAGAAAGAGGCGATCGCCGTGGCTCGCCCCCTCATCCCTGGTGCCCTTAGTGCTGTAGACAAGACCATGGAAGAGGCCTTCATGAAGTTTGCCAAGTCCTCAGGTATGCAACGAGGGTCAAATTATAGAATAGTAGGTTATAGTGGCAGTTTGGTTTCTAGTGAATAGTAAATCGGTCCCATTTGCAGGAGGTCTGCTCGGCATCTTCACCAACTTCTCAGCCTATCAGCGCTGGTGCCGAACCACAACTGCATGAGCCCAGTACTTTGAGATGTTGCTGGAGATGTGTGGTCTTATCGACATCCCTGAGTTCCCCAAGGCTGGCAAACATCATGAGCTGGACCCGGCCCAGATCAAGAAAAGTGAGGAGGCAGTCCAGTACACCATTGCTGCCATTAAGAGTTTCACCAACCCCTTCCAAATGACAGACAAGGAGCGCCTCTACTCTCTTGCCTCTGGTGCTCCTGTCTCCCTTGAGTTGGAGGTTGATGTCCTCCGTGCTGAGGCTGTTGGCAAGGTTGCCAAGGAGGTGTTCATCTGAGACTGGCTTCAGGGTGGGTGTGAGAAAAGCTTCTTTGACCCTATCAAGAAACAGAAGCTGCTGACGATGGAGGCCTGCAACAAGACGGTCAAGTTCACATCCTCAGAGGGAAAGGTAAAGCAATTTATATGTTCTATGCTTTGATATATTAGTTTGCACAATATCCTACCAGAATCACCAGTTTAGCTTCATGCTCTGGTACATTTGTTGTACTATATGCTTGTCATTGTGTTGCAGCTCATACAGTACCAGGACCAGAGCAACCTGGCCTTCCAGCTGCTCAAGTCACAAGTCCTGGAGGTGCCGCTTGATCTTGATGAGCTGATGTGCTACTCCCTCTCACCTGTCCCTCACTCCCTGGGCACTCCTCATGGGTTCTTTGCCAAGACCAACAAAGCCACCATGATGCACTTCCTCTTGGATGACAAAACAGATGAAGTACCCTACCCCAAGGATGCCATCTTCATCCAAAATGGGAACGCCTTCTTTCATGCCCTCACAAACCTGCCTCATACATTTGGAGAAATCTGCCTGCAGGTCCTGGACCAGATGGTGGTCAAGAAGAACTTCATCTTCTCCACTGACTCCTACCAGCCTGACTCCATCAAGGCGCAGGAGAGGCTGAGGCGCAGCTTCTCTGAGAAGTTCATAGTGCAGGGTACGGCCACCAGGAAACCCCAGCACTTTAAGCTATTTCTGGGCAATGAGGAGAACAAGCGGCAGCTCTGCCAGTTGATGCTCAAGGTCTGGGGGAGTAAGGAGGCAGCATCCCAGCTGGGAAAGTGCGAGACAGCTTTTCTCATTGTGGAGGGAACAGCTCATCAGCTATGGTCATCAGATGGAGAAGTAAGTTGATTGATTCATACCTAGGAAACTTCAGTGAGGTCTTGTGTTAGCAGATTGTTTGCCAAGAATATAAGCTACAATGCATTGGGGTGTTTCATGCCATTTCAGGTCGGGGTCACTGAAATCCATGCCCTCCAGTCAGACCAGGAGGAGACAGACAGCCGGGTTGTGCTCTACCTGCATCATGCCGTCAAACTGGGCTTCAAGTCAGCAGTAGTGAGGACCCCAGACAGCGACATCTTCTTCATCCTCCTGCATCACGTTGACACCATCAACCTTGTCATCTACCTTGACACTGGAACAGGCAGGCACCGTCAGCTGGTCAATCTCACTGAGCTGGCCACCTCTCTTGGGCAGCCATACTGAAGCACCCTGCTCGGCTACTATGTATTCAGTGGTGAGGACTGTACCAGTGCCTTCAAGGGCAAGGGCAAGGTGGCATCACTCAAAAAGCTCCAGAAGAACCCCAAATTTCAAAGGGCTTTCAGGTTGGTGTATGAATTTATAGATAATTTGGCATGTTATATATATTGAATAGAATGCAAGATTTGGAAAGAGCAAACTTAGCAATTATTCCAACAATCTTTTTACAGTCAGCTGGGCGATGAGTGGAAGGTGAAGCTGGAAGTGCAGGAGCAGTTGGAGGTCTTCACATGTATGATGTACAGTCAAGCACGTGAGACATCAGTCAACCTGGTCAGGAGCAAGATGCTCAAGATGATTGTGGGAGAAGATGAGACCCTCAGCATCAAGTTGAAAGTCGATTTTGCTCGCCTGCCCCCCTGCGAAGACTCACTCATCCCCCACATCCAGCAGGTAAACTATAGAGTGGCCTGTTACAAGTGAGCAGCTGAGCCGATCTTCTGGAGGCCTAAACCGTATTATGAGGGTCAGGGGTGGGAGAAGAAAGAGGAAGGGATTTTGGAGCCTGTCTGGTCTTGTGGACCAATTCTGCCCCCATCTCTCATTGACCTGTTGGCTGCTGGTGTTGTCAGTGATGATGATGAGGGGGAAGAGGATGAGGTGGAGATTGATGAGGAGATGGACGA
This sequence comes from Lucifuga dentata, assembly GCA_014773175.1. Classification (NCBI taxonomy): domain Eukaryota; kingdom Metazoa; phylum Chordata; class Actinopteri; order Ophidiiformes; family Bythitidae; genus Lucifuga; species Lucifuga dentata. Next base: position 16,053 of record VXCM01007321.1, read on the forward strand.
CGATGATCAATGAAATAGGGTTTTGATGACTTATGAATTCAATTAGCTAGTATTATTAGATTGCCATCTATTTCAGTTTATTATTTAATAACCTTGCAATTGATGTAGGAGAATTATTTGGCTATTGCATGAAATAATTTTAAAAGTTATGTTGTTTGAGCCTAAAAGTTGTTATTTTCCTGTTTTACACCAATAAAGAGTGGTTGTACCATGTCAGTGACCTTCCCATTTGATTCCTGGTGTCAAAATTATATGAAAAAGTGGGTTCATTTGTCTTTGTATGTTGTCTGGTTCAGGAGTTGTGAAAATCGGCGTTTCTCGCCACTCGCGTGGACATCAATTCGAGATGGCCACCAAATGAACCCCATGGGCCATTAGTTGACCTTGGCAACATGAAAAAATCTTAAAGGGACACCCTTAGGGTCCTAAAAAAACAGGTTACAAAAAACTGCCAAGCGGGTACATGGGAACCTATTTCTCCTGCCCGTCTAGAAGTTGTTGTCTGCAAGAGGAGGGGCTGAGATCACTTCTGATGCTATCATTTTGTAAGCCTGTTAATACTGTGTGCATAAACATGCTTTGCACAAGGGCTGGGTCATACTTAAGGTTAGATTCAGTTTCCTGTGATGCAAATAATATTTTCTGCCTCAAGTCCATTGCTTGAATTATGAAGTTTCTGTGGAGTCTCTTTATTGCTCTGGACTTCTGTAGTCAACTGTTTATAAAGCTCTGTGGCACTCCTTTCCTGATAATGTGACCGGAGGATTCTCCGAAGAGTAGGCAGAGAAAGATTGCTTTTGCCTTCAAGATAACTTCTTAGCTGTAAACCTGGCACAATGACAGCATCCACTATCTCTTGACTCAGGATATCCTTTACTGAGGCCATTCTCAATTTGACGAGCTAAGCTAGAGAAAGTGAGCCTATCTTTTTGTCCCGGTTCACCAATCTGGCCTGAGATCTTGTAGTCTTTACGCCATGGTGGATTAGTTACCACAAACGAGGCTGTGTCTTTTGGAGCAGTCTTGGTTTTTACTGTACATCCTACTCGCTAATGCTCGCATTTCAGCTTCCTTCTGCTGCATTGCAGATTTCAGTTGCTCCAATACTCTCTTTAGTTTCTCCTGTTCTTCATTTGCTTCCATTGTTTGCAACACATCATTTGTATTGTCCTGCTTCACAGTTTTTATTGTATCTAATAGGTTCAACAGTTCTGACAAACTTTTATCTTCAAGTTTGCTCAGTTCCTCACGCTCAATATGCTGGCTGATATAAGACACTAGGGCACTGTGAGTTTTGCCTGTTATTTTTTCTTGATTATCTCCTGAGATCTCAAAAAAGTCACATATTTGCATCAGCTGATCTGTGGTAAATTGGAACAGAGCTCCTTTAATCTCAAAGAATAGGTTTTCAATTTCTGACTCCATCTTGGCAGGTGAGTGGCCAACAGTATCGACAGTTGGTATTAAAACCTACAGCTGAAGACTTTGCACTTCCCTGGTGAATATCTTTTACCTCAGGATGTGAGCTGTTCTTGGCTGGGCTCGTACCTACACCTCGTCTGTTTAGCTGAAACTCTCTGCCACCTGGGTTGTTTTAAAGGATGAATGATGTAAGGTGTCTCCCGTTGTGTTGAGGTGTCGGCCTTACTTCTTTCATCCCAGCGGTGCCTCCAAATGTAAAACCCTTAAAAAGGGAAAATGATGAGAGAAGGGACAGAATACGATGCATTCTTCTTCACTCGCTTGTTTTAAGTGAGGAAGCTGAGCGCACGCTCCCCTCTGCTGGCATCTTGAGGAATAACCATTAACCATTAACTGTTCACCGTTACCTCGCTACACAATTGTAATTCCACTACATTAACTGTTAATACAGTCGCACAAAATGCCAAATGGATTACTGACACCTGCGAGTCAGGCACTGCAAAATAATAACGTATATAATAACGGTTATAATGACGTATATAATAACAGTTATTTCAATCTATCACATGTACACGTAGTTTTTTTTTGTTTTTTTTTTGAGGAATAGAATCCAACAACATAGCTGAAAAAAAAGATAAGTTTGTCCATTTTACCACATTTTTTCTGGCATTTTTGTAGTGGAAATTTATTACTGTGTTACAGTGCGTGTCTGCTGATTCAATAGAGAAAACACCTTTGACTTTATTTGGAAGTGTATGGAAGAATTCATTTGAAGGAAAAGGCTTTTTATAGCCATCATTTATTTCCAAAATTAAACATCACTTATTCATGTGATTACAAATTGAAACATTAAAAACACAAGCTGAACAGCAGCCCACAGAAAATCTGAAAAGTGCACGTGATTGTCTGTGTATTGTTTATTATTGTTTATTGGGTCCCCATTAGCTTCCACAAATGCAGTTGCTAGTCCTCCTGGATCCATCGATAGACATAAATACATACATAAGAAATGAAATAAGTCTGACTTCAAATCTACAAATTTAACGGGATTGGAGATGCAGCGGTATCACCTCCCCAAATCCATTTTTATTGTCCTCTGCAGGCTCTCGATGCTAGCATCCAGCGCTGCCAGGCCGTCTCTGAATGCCACCTCATCCCTGGTGTCAAAGGTCGACCCTGAACCAACACTCCAATCCCACGACGCCGACTCCACGTCGCAGCGAGAAAGCGAGGGTNCGACCCTGAACCAACACTCCAATCCCACGACGCCGACTCCACGTCGCAGCGAGAAAGCGAGGGTTTGAGCGGTGGCGCTTGCTCCTTTACCAGCTGTCTTCCAGACGAGTGGGCTGCGTCTGAGCCGAAGCGGTTTGATTGGTCGAGATGAGGGTTGACGAGATGTTTGGATTGGCTGCAGCTGGAGATGGTGTCTGAGCTTTGGTGACAGGCCGCTGACGATGTCATTGAATCCATGTGCCTGTGTTCTTGTTGGTTTTCTCTCTCTGCAGCCAAGCATACATTTTCTTTCGGTTCACTCCTTTCGCTAAATTTGACATGGCGCTCGGCAGGCTCCGGCTGATCCAGCGACAGCAGGTACTGGTTGACGCGGTCAGCCGAGGACTCCGGTGGATCCCATCTCTGCTCAAACTGGTCAAAACGCTGCTTTGTCATGGGAGGCTCTGATGCCGAGATGCTCATCTTTGTTGAAGCACCTGACGAGTTTCGACTCTGGGCAACCCTGAAGGCCAAAAACAGGCAGAGAGGAAGAGCATAGCTTTTTCTGGTCTCTTTAGATTTACACAAACCCTGTTTGAAGTGGGAAAACAAACTCATTCGCACCAACACACAACTCTGTAAATCCAGCTCCACACACACCGCTGCCAAACACAGGACTCGATATTACACTGATCAGCTTCATTGGGATCCATATATATTTTATAAATTTTTGTTTCCAATTTTTTGTTTAATTTAGCCGATCCAGTGGATCGGCTAAATTAAGTTATTGCGACAAAAACTTTTAATAGACGTCTTGTTCTCTGTAATGGATTATTTATCTCAAGCACGTTCCAAGTCCTTACACGTTGATTTTTAAAGCATGCTGGAATGAATTGAAGCTGATGGCAGTCTGAAAGGTAGGGAAAAACAATTCTAAAATTTACTGCTCCAGTGGGAAATGCTTGCCAATAAAGTAATGTGTGTGCGGGTTGTATTTATTGGGCACAAATCCTGCAAAACCACAAGTATGTTCCTTTAATTGGCATGGCTATCCATTTATTTTGATGTAATTGTCTGTATAAAATGCATTATGTCAGCTGGAAGTGATTTTACATGCTCTCTGTCTCTCTCTCACACACACACACACACACACACACACACAGGCTGAGTTTACCTGTACCTGTTGAGTTTTTGTNCTCACACACACACACACACACACACACACACAGGCTGAGTTTACCTGTACCTGTTGAGTTTTTGTACCTCCTCCAGTCTCTGCAGGGCGAGTAAAGCCAACTCACTCTTCTCTCTCTCACTGTCCAGCAACCGACACCTAGTGACCTCCAAGTCTGCACACAAACACACACACACGCAGACAGGCAGACAGACAGACAGACTCACATACACACACACACAAGCGTCAGTTTGAATTTGAGATGGTATAATTGTAGTGAGAGAAATAATAATTTCACATTTATTGTACAACACAAAAACAAATGTTAGCATGAGCATTTTTATCTTCCTGTCTTTTAATAATAAACAAAAATAATTAAAAATAAGTATTCATTTATAAAAATAAAACAGTCACGTCATAAAAATAAACTTGAATAAAATTAGATTTGAGATTTAGTATATAAATATAAAAAGAAAAATAGGGGAAAAAGAAAAAAAAATAGAATATAAGATATATAAGATAAAAAATCAACTTGTGGAGGCCTGAAACGACACAGAGCAACACGCATGAAAGACCATGTAGGCCTCTGCCAGGAAATACTCTGCAGTCCAGATGGCTTGTACTAAGAAATTAAAATGAGCGTGCTTTTTACAATCGTGCAAAAGTGTCATCAGGTGAAACATTGAATTTCAGGGTGGGTGTTGTCTTTGAAAGATTTGGGGATTTGATCAAATAACAGGAAAACAAATACGTTTTTTATATCTTAGAAAATGGTTCTAGCAAAGTAACGTAGTATTTATTGGGTTAAAACATGCAAAGTATGTGGTATGGTCCTTTAAGCAGTGAATGAATCTGCATAGCATTTGTGAACCTTTCTTGATGAGCGCGTTCTCCGCCTCTCTGTCTCTCAGGCGGCTCTGTGAGTCCTGCAGGGCTTTCCGGAGATCTGCCATGTCGTCCTGGAGTTCCTGGAGTTTAGCCTGGGCGGTGGAGAGCTCCGCCTGCAGCGTCAGCACTGGGAAGAGACATCCAGCCAATCAGACGCCTTTTCTGGCACACTTTATTCCAATTGCATGAATGTCATTCATTCTGGAGCAGAGGGATGACAGATGGGAAGGAACTTGATAGGTTCCGATTTTTCTACATCCCCCTTTTTTTTTTTGATCTTCTTTGTTCTGATTGCTGCACTTTAAAGGGTCATTCTGGTGACTTTGCATGTTTAAGCCCAGAAAATGCTACTATGCATGATTGTAGAAGGCACAATCGTTTTAATTTCTCGGTAAAAGCCGTCATCTGCTGGGACTATATTCCCTAGTGGAGGCATAATTTTCTTCTGTGCTGCTCCGTGTCACACCAATTAAATTAAATAACTTTTACAAAAATAAGATCGACATTTTGTTTGCTGTGATGGATTGTTTATCTCAGCATGTTTTACATCTCTACAAGTTGATTTTTATGTCATTCTGGAATTAAGTGAAACCAATGACATTCTGGAAGGCAGGAAAAACAATTCTAAAATTTACTGTCCCAGTAGTAGTAGCATGTTTTAGAAAATGGTTGGCAGTGACGTAACGTGTATGTTGATAGTATTCATTGGGCTGAAACATGAGAAATCACAAGTATGCTCTTTAAACCTGAAACAAACCACATAAGCAAAAAAAAAAAAAAAAAAAAAAACTAAAAAATTGGGTGTCGTAATGTATGTCATGTTCTCAGGCCTGATGAAACATTCAGATCACAACTTAAGGTCTCCACACACAACAGACCAGGACAAAAAACACAACACATAAGCAAACAGTGACAGCAATAAACAGTCTACTTATTTAGATTGTGAAGTTCCATGCACAAAATCCAGATCCCCAGAATCCTGATCCCCCTGAGGACACCCAATACTAAGTGGTGGTGACGGCCTCAAACACTGGCCCAGCAACCTCAGAGACCCAGATCACAGCTTAAGATCGGATCGCAATTGTAGCTGATGTGTCGGGCCGGGACCTAAACACAGAACCTTACCATAGTACAGGGACCTCTCTGAGCCCGACAGAAGCCACACGG
>VXCM01007325.1:1187-11582 GCA_014773175.1 Lucifuga dentata
GTGTGTGTGTGTGTGTGTGTGTGTGTGTGTGTTCTTTTTAAGTAGATATTTAAGTAGAAGTTTGGTAATTTATGGGAGAAATTACCAAACGGGAGTACGGTGGGACGGAATGAAAATACTGGAGAAACTCGGGGAAAAACAGGAGTGTTGACAGGTATGGTGTGTGTGTNGTGTGTGCGTGTGTGTGTGTGTGTGCACATGTGTATGTGAGTGCACAGGTACTGAAGACAGACGTCTGAACTATGAGTGTAACAGCAAACCCATGTGCCCCGCCAAGTGTCGGTGTGAGGCCAACGTGGTCGACTGCTCCAACCTCCGCCTCACCAAGTTTCCCGAACACCTCCCCCCCTCCACAGAAGAGCTGTGAGATAAGCACATGCACGCACACACATAGGCACACACACACACACGCTCACATGCACACACATGGAACAAGTAGTACACAACATGTTACATTTGACAGATGCTTTTATTCTGAGTGCATGCATTTTATAAAGGGCATCCCGCTGGGATTGGACCCCAAACCCTCACATGAATGTCATACTCTGTCCATCAAGATGCTGGAACAAACACACTTACATTATGCACATGCTGCACAGATGCGCTAATGATGTCTGTGCTTCATCCTGCTCTGTTGATTGCTCATGTCTGCTCTCTGTGATCGTCTCAGGCGTCTCAACAACAACGACCTCTCGGTACTGGAGGCCACCGGAGCCTTTAAGGGCCTGTCACAGCTGAAGAAAATGTAGGTCACACAGGGGAGCTTTGGCCATGTCATACATACATGTGCAATCATGCAGATCATGGCTGCAGAGATCTGATTGATTTGTGTTGATTTGGTTTGTACACAGGCAGCCATTGGTTTGTTTTTTCTGGGTCACCAGGTTTCAGGATTGTCCCAGTAGGAACTTTGAGTTGGTCTGGTGCAACTTAGCTATTTAGGCAAAATACATTTTCTGCATGCAGCTTGATGTGTGCTGGATGTTTGATTCTAATATGGATTGATACTGACAGTAAGATAAATCTGATAATGATATAGTATTTTGGCTGATTATAGTGTTTTCTTGACCATTTATCAGAAACATCCCAACCATATACCGTATGTTATATGGTTGAAGGATGATTTCTCACCCTGATTTCATCCTCATGTCCACCTTTTTCTTCCTGCTTTACAGTAATCTGAGCAACAACAAGATCTCAGAAATCGAGGAGGGCGCGTTTGATGGCGCCGCCTCGGTGGTGGAGCTTCATCTGACAGCCAATCACCTGGAGTCTGTGAGAGGGAGTATGTTCAGAGGCGTGGAGGGCCTGCGCATGCTGTGAGTTTATTACTGTTTCACTCCTCAGCGTAGATCAGTCAGACCAAACACAGGAAGCAGACCTGCAGGTCATGTAAGGTCGTGTACCTACAGAATCTCACTAACTAAACTAACACACACTATGAGTTAGGCATGATTTTAAGCCAATTTGGCAGTTGTGAGCTGTTGTTGCTTCAGCCTGATGGCCATCATCTGACGTGATGAAGATGACCATGAAACTAGATTAGGAACTCTGAGACTGAGGGATTAGAGATCCTGATGTGGCAGAAAACATTTAAGACGTCTCATAAGTCATGATCAGATTTCCAAAAATTCATTGCAAAGCTGAATGCATCTGTGTCTCAACATTTAGTGTAGCAATGTAAAATATTTACTAACATCATCATCATCATCATCATCTTCATCACCATCACCATCATCATCATCACTGTCATCATCATCACCATCATCATCATCATCATCACCATCATCACATCATCATCATATCATCATCACCATCACATCATCTTCATCACCATCACATCTTCATCATCATCATCATCATCACCATCACCATCATCTTCATCCCATCACATCATCTTCATCATCATCACCATCACCATCATCATCATCACATCATCTTCATCATCATCATCATCTTCATCATCATCACCATCACATCATCATCATCATCATCATCATCATCACATCATCATCATCGCCACATCATCACCACCATCACCTCCACCACCATCATCCCATCATCATCATCATCACCATCATCATTATTATCATCATCACGTCAAATCATCATCATCACATCACATCATCTTCATCATCTTCATCATCACCATCACCATCATCATCATCATCATCATTAACAGTTCATAATGAAAGTCCATAAGGCACCAGAAAGATTCTGCACAGCAACATGCACAGACACGTCTTTTACGGTGCAAAACACCAACACAAAGTGCAAAGCACATTTATAAATCAAAAAAACACCTTTACAATTTAAAAAACACCTTTACAATTTAAAAAACACTTTTACAATTTAAAAAACACCTTTACAATTTTGAAAACATTTTAACAAATTTGGAAACACTTTAATTTTTTACAAAACAGAAAAGGTAGGAACAAAGATTCATGTTTGTGATTGGACAACACTCATGTCAGTTACTTTTTTTAAAAGAATTGAAAGAAAAAATAGAAAACACCCACCTCATCCTCTCTGTTGTTACTGAATCAGCAACAACAGAGAGGATGTTTTAAAAATTGGCTTAAAACTATGCGCAACACTTCAGAGGAACGCACCCTTTCTAACAAGGCGCTTTATTGAAGGGGTTGATGCCCCACCCACTTTCTGCTCCGCTTTCCATGCTGCTGCTACACTGCTCACCTGTAGTGTGTATATGCACTTTCTGCATAGTTCCTTTGAAAAAAGTAACTGACATGGGTGCTGTCCAATGACAAACAAGAATGTGTGCCCCTACCTTTTACATTTTGTCAGTCGTTAAAGTGTTTCTGAAATTGTGAAAGTATTTTCTAAATTGTAAAAGTGTTTCCGAAATTGTAAAAGTGTTTTTTAAACTGTAAAAGTGTAAAAGTGTTTTTGTACTTTGTGTTTTGCACTTCACAGCCACCGTAGTCTTTGCTAGCCAGGTTCATTAAAGGACCAAGCCAGTGTTTTACCCATTAATTATGTTGATTTCCAAGAATCCTTTGTTTTTAAGTTCTTTTCAGTATGAATCAGTTTTCAGAGTTTTGAAAATGGTTTGTGATAGGTAGTTTTTGGGACCTAACCTAAAGCAGACCTGCAGCAAACCAAAGCTGACATGCATAAATTTAAAAAACGGACCTGATCTGAAAGAACAGACGCAAAATAATCCTGAGAAGGTTAAGTCTCAGGTCTCATCTCTATCACAAGGAACATTTCATCAACTTTATTTGTCAAAGCTATCAACAAAGCTAAACTGTGATATTATGTAATGTGTGTGTGTGTGTGTGTGTGTGTGTGTGTGTGTGTGTGTAGGATGCTAAGGAACAACAGGATCAGCTGTATTCATAATGGCAGCTTCACTGGTCTGACCAACGTCAGGCTGCTTTCGCTCTACGACAACCAGCTGAGCACCATCCTGCCTGGAGCCTTCGACACACTGCCCAACCTGTCCACGCTGTCCGTGACACACACACACACACACACACACACACTTGTTTTTTGTTTTTGTCTCATTGTCCATCTATCATCATTCTCTCTCCATCTCTCCATCCATCAGAAACCTCCTGGCCAATCCCTTCACCTGTGACTGTCGTCTGTCCTGGTTTGGGGCGTGGCTTCGGAGCCGGCGAATCGTGACAGGGAATCCTCGCTGCCAAGGCCCGGCCTTCCTGCGTGAGATCCCGCTGCAGGATGTAGCCATACCAGACTTCCGCTGTGAGGACGGTATGAATTAACCAAACAGTAACCTGACTTTTACTTTGAAGCTCAGTCATCAACATTACACTTTTACTCATAAAATATTTTTGCTTCTTTCCTGCCCTGCTCTCTGTCTGACAGGCTCTGTTCTGGAGGACAGCAGCTGTGGTCTAGGTCCTCAGTGTCCCACCCAGTGCACCTGTGTGGACACGGTGGTCCGCTGCAGCAACAAGCACCTGCAGGCTCTGCCCAGAGGACTTCCCAGAAACCTCACCGAACTGTAAGCTTACAGCACCACTCAGGCTGGGAACCCTTTTTCTAATTTGCATAAGCGTGTTTTGTCACAGTGCAGTCATAAAAGTGCAAACTCTGATAATCAACAGAATCTGTCAGTAAGTATCTGTGTATCAGGATGAGTAGACAGGATACGACTCAGCCAATAGAGGTTTTGGAAGTGCGTTGTAAAAAATAATTCACTACCTGGCCAAAGGAATATGGACACGCCTAATTTCAAATCCACGGCTGTTACCACGGAGGTGGTCTCCCTGTCCACTAGAGTTTGTAACATGGCTGCAGGGATTTGCTTCCATTCGTGAGTCAGGTACCGATGGATTTGGTTGGATCAGTGCTGGCTTTCCACCTCAGGTCTTCCAACCAAACTCAGCAATTTCTCCATGGACTTTATGTTGTCATGCAGCATGCTGACTAGCACTGCTGCCTCAAGGCAAGAACGTCCTGGGTTCAAAGCCCCATGCTGGGCCCTAAACTGGCTCCCATGCTGGCCCCCATGTGGGCCCCGGCCCCTCCAGTGTGGAGTTTGTGTGGTACCTACATGTTCTACGATTTGTACCATCATCAGAACATGTGTGTTGTTTCTGTCATTCACCCTTGCAGGAGCTGAAGCTGCTTCCTGCATGTCAACATGGTTCAGTTTCCAGTCAAACAGGAAGTAATCTGTAACAAACTGCTGCCTGCCTCTCTCTCTCTCTCTCTCTCTCTCTTCCCCTGTTTTTACCTGTCTCAGGTATCTGGATGGGAACCAGTTCATCAGTGTTCCTAAGGACTTGAACTCCTTCAAGTACCTGCAGCTTGTGTAAGAAACATTTAATGCAGCTCTTTTGTTAATGTGCAGAGATGTGTGTGTATGAATGATGCTATAATACTACATTTGGTTTTGTATTTAAGGACTGTAGGAGAAACACAACTGCTTCAAACAGGCTTCATGTATATGCTGCATTTTTAATCAAATCCAGCAGGGGGAGCCATTCATCCCATTTTATCATGTAGCAGCATGTACACACAAACACACACACACACAAAATCTTCCTTATGTGAGTGAATGAGTAAGCGTGTGTGTGTGTGTGTGTGTGTGTGTATTCTGCAGTCCATTGTAAATGCATGTGGCTATTGATCATTGTCTCTCCAGAGATCTGAGCAATAATAAAATCAGCTTCCTGTCTGATGACTCCTTCTGCAACATGAGCCAGCTCACCACTCTGTGAGTCCACACACACACACACACACACACACACACACACACACACACACACACGCACACATAATGTATAAAACATTACTGTATGTTTTCACATTTCTATTCAGGAGTTAAAGGAACATACCATCTGTCTTGCATGTATGAGCCTAATATATTCAATTTTCATACGTTACGTTACTGACAAACATTTCCCAAATAAAACCGTATTTCAGCTTTCGGGTGGGAGGGGGTCTGGTGGCATTAGAGGAAGAATCAGGAGTCACAGCATAATTTCATCAAAATCCTGAAACTGAAGTTAGTTTTCTAAATGTTATCACAGACCAAAGTATATACAAGAATATCATCTGCAAACAGTGATTATCCCCAACAGTGATTGTTCCTGTGTTTCATGCTGGTCAGAAACACGGGAACAAGGGAACACAGATGGACTTTCAGGCTGTAATAAACATTCTTTCTCATTGTCTCATTATTATTATTATTATTATTATTATTATTATTATTATTATTATTATTGTNTCTTTCTCATTGTCTCATTATTATTATTATTATTATTATTATTATTATTATTATTATTATTATTGTGTCCTGTAGGATTCTCAGCTATAACTCTCTGAGCTGTATTCCTCCTCTGGCACTGAGAGGCCTGCACTCTCTGAGACTGCTGTAAGCTCACACACACACACACATGCTCTCTCTCTCTGTCTCTCTCTCTCTCTCTCTCTCTCTCTCTCTCTCTCTCTCTCCGTCTCTCGTTCTTTTGCTTGGAGGCTGGTTTTGTCGTTTTTCTGGTGCATTTTGACCCTTTTTGATCTGGACTGTCTGTGTTTCAGTTCTCTCCATGGCAACGACATCTCCGAGCTACAGGAGGGCATTTTCAGCGACGTGGCCTCTCTGTCTCACCTGTAACCTCACACACACACACACACACACACACACACACACACATACACGGGATGAGTGTCTGTTTCTGCGCAGACACTCATCATACAACATGAACCACCCATGTGAGTCAATCTGAAAAGACTGAAGTAGAAGAGGAAGAAAGAGAGAGAGGGTAAAATGATGATAATGATGATGATGATGATGATGATGATGATGACAGAAAAGAGGGAGGAATAGAGGGCAAATGAAGGAGGGAGGGGAAGGAGAGATAATAGAGGTAAAAAAAAAAANGAGGGAGGAATAGAGGGCAAATGAAGGAGGGAGGGGAAGGAGAGATAATAGAGGTAAAAAAAAAAAGATGGAAGGAGAGTTTTTGTACCTTCTCACATGTGACCTGATTTTCCAAATAAGGAATTTCAGATCCCAATAAAATGTTGTCATGTATCTAATATCAATACTTAATATTGATAATAGTGTGTGTGTGTGTGTGTGTGTGTGTGTGTGTGTGTGTGGCTTCTGTTGATGTTGTATTGTGTGTCTGAGGAGAAACAGCTCCATCTTGTGGCCTTTAGCAGCACTGCAGCTCTGTCTGCTTTCCATCCTTCTTTTCTTTTCTTCCAATCCTGAATTCTGGTGCTTTCTTCTTCTCTTCCTCTTTTATTCATTCACTTCTTCCTTCCTTACTTTGTGACTTCTTTTCCACCATTCATCTTCTTCTTTATGCTCCTTCTCCCTTTGTCATTTATTCCATGCTGTTCTCTCTATATTTTCTTCCTCCTCCCCAGTTTAATTCCTCCACTCATCTTTCCTCCCATCTTTATTAATTTCTTTTTCATACCATTAATTTATATCCTCATTTTCCCCCTCCTTGGTTTCATTCTTTCTCCCTCTCTGATTCTCACTTCTCTCTTTCTTGCATCCGTGTTTCACATTGTCACTTTCTTTCCTCTTTAACCAACTTTCTTCCTACACCCTTTCTTTCATTCTCACCCATCCATCCTTCTTTCTGTCTTTTTATTTTTTCCCCTTCCCCATTCTTTTCTTTCATTCCACCACTCTTTCCTTCCATCGTTCCCTCATTCCTTCCTTCCTTCCTTTCTTCATTCCTTCCTACTTCCCTCCTCTTTCATCTCCTTAAATGCAACCTTCTTTCTCTCCTTTCTTTCTCTGCTTTTGTCGTTTCTTTTAGTATGTCCTTGTTTCTTTCTCTGTAGCTCTGTAATTTCCTCACTTTCTCCCTTTCCTTTCCTCCTTTTCTCTCTCATTTGCTTTGCCCGTCCCAGTCTTTTCTCCTTTATTTTCTTCCTCCCTCCTTCCCTCCCTTCCTGCCTCTCATCTTGCATCTATAACTTCCTCCTTTCCAGTCTTTTCTTCCTTGATTCTTTCCTTCTTATCCTGCAACCATCTTGCTGTGTGTTCTGTTTTTCCTTTATCCCCGTTCCTTCTTTTCTCTTTACTCCATTCATGACATCTTCATTTCCAGTCTTTTCTCCTGTCCTTCTCTCCTTCCTTCTTTTCCTTCCTCTCTCTCTAATTTTGATTTATGTATGTATAGCAATGACTACCTTCCTCTTCCTCCTTTAATCCCTTTAATTTCCTTCTTCTCTCTCTACCTTCTTGCCACTTTTATCCTTTCCTTCCCTCCTTCCATCTTCTGTCTCCCATCTTGTGCCTCCCTCCCTCTCTCTGACTTCCTGTCTGGGTTTCAGGGCGATCGGAGCGAACCCTCTGTACTGTGACTGTCGTCTGCTCTGGCTGTCAGACTGGGTGAAGAGCGGCTACAAGGAGCCTGGCATCGCACGCTGCGCCGGCCCGCGCGGCATGGAGGCCAAGCTGCTGCTGACCACGCCTGCTGCCATGTTCCAGTGTCTGAGTAAGCCAGCATGAAAACACACACACACGCTCCTTGTCTCATCACCTAATAATGCAGTTTTTAATGTCTATCCACGTGTTTTATTACTTAATAAAACGATTGGAGTTGTTTTGATCGAAGCTTTTTCTAAATCAGTGACTTGACTCACCTTGAACCTCAAACCTTATTCACATGATGCTAATATGATCCACGGTCGCTCTGCGATCTGCCATGAATGCACACTTCATTTGCACTTTCTGTAATTTGTAAAGCGATCTAAGAGAATGTGCACCCACGCGTCGCCTTCACTCGCTAATAGATTGTACTTAACAAAGAGAAAAGGTTTTGGCCTCAGTGGCCTTCATCAGCAGCTTCACTCCTACACAGCCTTTCACTGGCTTTTCACAGCAAATTGCCTTAAATACATGATTTAGCCCATCCTATCCTTCTGAAGATAATGTGATAACATTTACAGGTGAACTGCATTTCCTTATTTCTACTTGTTGTCTCTTCCTGCACATCGAGCAGCAGTAGCTGAAGACTTCCTGTTTATCTTGAAGACATTCAGCTGCTCGTCCAACTGGCTTCTTCACATGAGAGTCAGAGTTGTTGGACCTGTTCAGGCTGCAATCTTTTCCTCTGAAGTTCTAATGGAGGCAGAAACCCCTGTCAAATTGGGGGGAGGGGGCTCTCTGATATTATCTACTACTATTATTAGCCAATGAGAGAGACCCAAAGTTAGTAATTTCTGATTGGCCAATCTCCTCCATTCACTGATCATAGGCAATTTTGAAACTAGCAGTCCCAACCAACTCAAATAACAGCAAGTTTGCTAACGTAGCATTAGCAAGTGAGCTAACATTAGCTAACTTATGAATGATTAAAGTCCCAANAAGTTTGCTAACGTAGCATTAGCAAGTGAGCTAACATTAGCTAACTTATGAATGATTAAAGTCCCAACCAACTCATGTAATAGCAAGTTTGCTAATGTAGCATTAGCAAGTGCGCTAACATTAGCTAACTTATGAACGATTAAAGTCTCAACTGTCTCACGTAATAGCAAGTTTGCTAATGTAGCATTAGCAAGTGAACTAACGTTAGCTAACTTATGAATGATTAAAGTCTCAACCGAATCACATAATAGCAAGTTTGCTAACGTAGCATTAGCAAGTGAGCTAACATTAGCCAACTTATGAATGATTAAAGTCCCAACCAACTCACGTAATAGCAAGTTTGCTAATGTAGCATTAGCAAGTGAGCTAACATTAGCTAACTTATCAATAATTAAAGTCTCAACCGACTCACAAAATAGCAAGTTCGCCAATTTAGCATTAGCAAGTGAGCTAATGTTAGCTAACTTATGAATGTTTAAAGTCCCAACTAACTCATGTGATAGCAAGTTCGCTAACATAGTGCTAGCAAGTGAGCTAATGTTAGCTAACTTATGAATGATTAAAGTCCCAATGACTCACATAATAGCACATTCACTAATGAATGTAATGTTAGTAAGTGAGCTAACATTAGCTAATTTATGAATGATTAAAACTAGCATTAATTTTGCTAGATGAGAAGGAGGAGTATAGCACACACCGCCACTTTTATGGTTAATCAATTTTAACAGGAAACATGTTTAATCCACAACATTTCAAAAAGAAACTTGATGTAAAAATAGTAAAAAAAATAATAATAATTGAGGCCATGTATCGCTATTCTTGGAATTTGAATCTTGTTTTGTCCAGCAGGTATAATAAATTTGATGAATATTCAATAAAGCCATGCTTTCCTGAATTTTAAAGTGATTGTCAATCACGTCAGGAAATGTAGTGATTGGAGGAGACTGGCCAATCAGAAATTAGGAACTTGGGGTCTGATTGGCTGATAATTGTGGCACAGTATTAACGCTGTGCCAGGTTGAGCAGCACAATGTCAAACCTGAGCAGCAGAGAGCAGCAGCAACACTCTGAGCATGTTTAGTTATGAGAACAAACACTTTAAGATTTATTTGAGCAGAAAAAGAGATTTCTGCTTGCTCAAATTAAATTTTATTTTTGTTGTTCAAAATGTGGCATAAAGCTATCATTGTCAAAGTGTCAACACTGATGTTGACATCGACATCCACTAAGACAAACCCACGGGTCCTGAACTTCCTGAAAGCTTAATTTTGATTGGTCTTTTACTTCTGGAACATGTTGACATCAACGTGTAGCATGTCATTTTGTACACACCTGCTTAGACACGCCCACCAGGCTAGTGAGCGAGGGTTTGTTTCACAGTATGTGGATGTTCCCACTTCAGGCCTGATGCAGTTGACCAATCAGAAAAGAGTGGGCCTCTTGGAAGGGGGCTTTAAAGAGACAATATCACGTATAAACCCGTGTTTAAGCCGACCCCCTGATGTTGTTCATCAATTTATTTGTTTATCAAATTACCTGTTTTTCTGGGTATTGTCATA
>VXCM01007326.1:9260-20091 GCA_014773175.1 Lucifuga dentata
GGGTATTCTGGGATTGTGTGGCAGCCAGTTTGACGTGTTTTTTCGACAATAAATCTCTGCAAACGTTTCCAAAGAAAAGATCCTAAATAACAAAATAAGAAAATTACAATATGTATTTTTCCTCTTTAAATCTCATCAGTCAGATTATAGTTCAGTTTTTATTGTTCCCAAAAGGAAAGTTGATTTGATGGTCAGTAAATTAAAACAATTGAAGGACCCACTTTACATGTTTGAGCCTAATATATTTAATTTTCATACATGTAACATTACTGACAATCATTTTCCAAAGCATACTACTGGAAGGGTGAATTAAAAATGTTTTTCCTACCTTCCAGACCTCCATTGGTTTCAGTTCATTCTGCTATTAAAATCAACTTGTTGATACTGTAAACGTTCTTGGGATAGGTAATCCATCATCACCAACAAGACGTGTATTCAGGTTTTTTTAGAAGTTATGTAATTTTAGTGTTTAAGCTCAATAAAAAGCGTGGAGTGAATGTATGCCTCCACCGGGGAATATAGTCCCAAAAGAAGACCTGTGTTTATGGAAAAATTTAAAGGACCGTGACTTCATAAGGCTGTGTAACTATTAGCAGGAGAAACATGGATTTTTAAGGTGGGTGTATCACTTGAATATTTGATTTAGAAAGATTAAGAGATTTAGCAAAATATCAGGAAAGCTGAAATATGGTTTTATCCTTTGGGAAATGATTGTCAGTAACGTAACATGTAATGGTGGTATGGTCCTTTAATGTCAAGTGGAGATTTAAAAAAAAACATCAGTAACACCAAGCTAAGACAAAAATCCCAACAGGTCCAACCTGCCAAAATTTGGTAGCAAACAGATTCTGAAGATTAAATCCAGATTCAGCTTCAAGAGTTCAACAGGCACATCACAACTGAAACAAATGAAGACATAATTCTTTTCATTTTAGGTGTCAAAAGCTCAACAACTCCCAGATTAAAGGTTTGGGAAATGATTGTCAGTAAAGTTATGTGTATGAAAATTGAATATATTAGGCTCAAACATGCAAAATGGGTGGTATGGTCCTTTAAGAGATACTCAGACATCATTTAAACCTTCTTGAATGGGGATTAGATGTTTATTAACAGGGTCAGCATTTTCAGAATATACAGTAAATGTAAAAAACTTTATCTAAAAATACAAATAATGTGTGTGTGTGTGTGTGTGTGTGCGTGTGTGCAGGCATGCCAGAGGAGGTGATGCCAGCCTCTCTGGGTCTCTCCTCCCAGACCCTCAACATGTCCAGTTTTCACGGCTGCATCAGGAATCTCTACATCAACCACGAGCTCCAGGACTTCACCAGGAGCCGCATGAAGCCTGGCGTGGTGCCGGGCTGCCAGGCCTGCCGCAAACTCTACTGCCTGCACGGCGTGTGTCGGCCTGACGCCGCGCAGGTACGAAGACGGCGAGTTAGCTGATAGGACTGAGTAGCCACAGCCGTCTAACTGCTGCTTGTTTTGTGAAACAGGCAGCTCAACATGTTAGGCTGCAATGATTGTGAGATTTTCTGTTTTGGCACCAAAAAAAAAAAAAAAAANAAAAAAAAAAAAAAAACTCCCAAGTTAGCAGAATTTAGTGTTTAGCAGTCCATTAAAAGTCAAATCATTCAGGAAATATGGTTTTCATCTGGTTTCATCGTCGTCTTGAACTCCACTTTTGTCTCCCACAGGAGCCCCAGTGTCACTGCCAGCCCGGCTGGACAGGACAGCACTGTGACCAGCCAATAGCAGGCCTTAATGGAGCAGAGGCTGTCACTATGGCGACAGGCATCAACCCATGTGAAAGCAGCAAGTGAGTGTGTTTGTGCTAGTGGTCTGTAGTGAACAGTATTTGTGATTACTCTGAAATTTGTCAATTTGTTGATTTCTATTGTTTTCTTTCCCAGAAGTAATTTGGGCTGATTTTTAACCTATAGATAAAAATGGTGACTGTCAGATCTGTTGTAAAGCTGATATATACTATTAAAGGACCATGCTGACCATTTTGCAAGTTTGAGTCTAAAATATTCAATTTTCATACATGTAACGTTACTGACAATCATTTCCCAAAGCATACTACTGGAACGGTGAATTAAAAATGTTTTTCCTACCTTCCAGACCTCCATTGGTTTCAGTTCATTCTGCTATTAAAATCAACTTGTTGATACTGTAAACGTTCTTGGGATAGGTAATCCATCATCACCAACAAGACATGTATTCAGGTTTTTTTAGAAGTTAAGTAATTTTAGCATTTCAGTGCAATAAAAAGGAGTGAATGTATGCCTCCACTGGGGAATATAGTCCCAAAAGAAGACCTGTGTTTATGGAAAAATGTAAAGGACCATGACTTCATAAGGCTGTGTAACTATTAGCAGGAGAAACATGGATTTTTAAGGTGGGTGTATCGCTTGAATATTTGATTTTGAAAGATTAAGAGATTTAGCAAAATATCAGGAAAGCTGAAATACGGTTTTATCCTTTATGAAATGATTGTCAGTAACATAACATGTATGAAAATTGAATATATTAGGGTCAAACATGCAAAATGGATGGTATGGTCCTTTAAGTTAATGAGTATAACTAGTTATTCTGTAATTTTTTTGCGTTTGTAATATCTTGCCCTCCATCTTTGTTGCAGGTGCGTGAAGGGTGGATGCGTGGCGTTGGATATGCAGTCGTACCGCTGTGAATGCGAGGAGGGATACCACGGTTCCCTGTGCAACCTGCAGGGGGCGACATCAGGAACAGCAGGTACATGCCCAGGTCGGCAGGGCCATGAAGAAGGCGAAGCGTGCACGTGACGAGCACGTTTCCATTCAGCCCTTACAGCTCCATTCTAAGTCCATCTGAGAGAAGTTACTGCTTTAGCTCTGCTGCTGTGTGCAGATGAGAACAGTAACATTCCAGAAGCCCAAACGCAGAAGCCATGTTGCGTTGTGAGCGTGACACAGGTGTTAAAGCGTCGATGCTCTAATCTCCATATTCTAAGTAACGAGCTCACTGTAGGAACCACAAAGTTCCTATTCTGGATTCGTCTGGATAAAATAATTCTTAAGTTGTAATTTCTGTCCCCCAATGAGCTTTACAAGACTCACTGACTGTTCAGACTGCAGCAATGTGTTCAGCATTTTTTCTTTTATTTCCTGAAGAAGCATGTATAATGTCACTGATTTTAAGGCTAAAGAGTGGCAGAGTCAAAGAGAAGGAAAGAGAACTTAAAGTTTAAGTGTGACTTCTGTGAGGATCTGCTGAGCGTTTTTTTTCCCTCCGTTTAACACAAACCCATGGCCTAGCTCTCGTCCCTCTTTATTTGTGAGACACAAAAGCAGATTTTTGCTGCTTGTCTTGTCTTTCTAACTTCCTTTGACTTCCTTTTCACCACAGGACATCTCAGAAACGCAATCATAACTTATTCAGAAAAGTTGAAAACGTGTGTTCGGAATGGATTGGACTTCATGGCGTGCGCCGTGGCCTGACATAACTTAGTTCTGCACGTCCTCTGAGCTAGCTTTGTTTGCTGTACGGGGTCGGATTGAGACCATGGTACTGGACCAGAGCGTATGCTGCCACGCCGGGAGTGTATCCTGCCACCCAGACTTTTTACCAGCATAGCTCAATTTGAGAACTGCTCATCCAAACAACTTCACACGTGACACTGCAAGTCCTTGGGTCCTGAGNCTCAATTTGAGAACTGCTCATCCAAACAACTTCACACGTGACACTGCAAGTCCTTGGGTCCTGAGCTGAATTTGAGCTTCATACAGTGCCGGGTTCTAGAGATGTTGGTGCCACAAACAAACAAACAAACAAACAAACAAGCAAACAAACAAACAAACAAACAAACACAGACAGAGAACAACTAACTATTGATCTGTAAGTCTAAATAAAACGTTAGTGTAGTTTTGTTTGGGGGCTAACAACAGTAGCAGCATGGCTATCATAGGTTAGGCTATGCTAGCTATGTTGTTTTGGTAATATTAGCATTACTACCTGGTAGCTTTGTTAGCTATTGTTAGCTCCAGTATAACATAAAGGTAAGCTTCTAATATAGTGAAACATAATGACTTTTTACCTGCACAGCGCCTCAAAACAACTTCAACTTCCAAAACAACTTCTGCATGTTCCAATGAGCTAGCTTTGTTAACAGAGACTGTGGCATTGCTGCATTCTGGAGTGTATCCTGCCGCGTGCAGACTACTTTTTACCAGCACAGCTCAATTCTAGAACCGCTCATCCAAACAACTTCCCACGTGAAGCTGCATGTCCTTGGGTCCTGCTCAACAAACCTGCTGCATTTCAGCTTGATACAGCGCTGGGTTCTAGAGATGTTGGTGCCACAGACAAACTGTAATTATACATAGATTGTCTCATGAAAAAAAGTCTCAAGCATGTCCAGGTGTTTTAAAGCTGTTTTGTCTCGTCCACAGAGTCCACGTGTCGAGGTGAGCCAATGAGGGATTACCACCAGCTGCAGCGTGGCGCCATCCTTTGCCACACATCCAAGCCTTTCTCCTGGGTTGAGTGTCAGGGTCGCTGCCAAGCGGGAACGGACTCGAGCGCCGCTGCCGTTTCCTGCTGCGCCCCTCTGAGGGTACGACGTAGACGGATGACCTTCCAATGCGACGACGGGACGTCTTTCACGCAGGACGTCGAAAAGCCTGTGGAATGCGGCTGCAAAGAGTGTGTTTAATGCTGTGGATGTGATCATGCACGCGCACACACACACACACACACAAAGATGTTCACACAACAACTCATACTTGCACACATACAAAAATCAGCACACATTTCAAACAAAATAGTATACACATTGTATGGAAGTGACATCTGAGTGCGTATCTACACACTGACACACTTCTGTAATATAAGACCTTTTCCTTAAAGATATGAAAGCAACCAGTCAACCTGATAGTCATCTTCCTCTTCTTCACCTGATGCAGGACATGCTAACAGGCTAACCCCTGCTCATTTTTAACCCCGCTGTGTTGAAATGTCTCCTGCTGGTTTCTGCTGCTCTTGGTTCCAGTGATGAACACGACTCATCACGCTAAATAAAAGGTACTAACTTATGACACAGACAGCTTCCTTCATCAAATATAAGAGGTTTCCTGTCAAATTTTAAAACAGTGAAATGTGCACGTGTCATTGTTCATGCTGAGATCTTGTTTGATAGCATGCACATTGAACATTGAAACAAGCACATTGTAAAGCAGGGTTCCCCAACTAGTTTTCCCCAAGGGCCAAATTATGTCAAGCATGCCAAGCCAAGGGCNCCCCCCTCCCATCTTTTCCTCTCATTTGGTAATAACAACGGAAAACAATTTTCTAATTTTTATTTAGTTTTAAACATAACCTTTTACAACCGGAGCAGCCCGGCACCGGGCCCAGCACTTCCGTTGTAGCGTTTGTGGTGTTTTATAATCACCATTTCGTAATAAAATGGAGATATATGTGTATCTATGGAAAGCTTAGATTCTCCTGAACAAAATGAGCCCAAGCACGACATTTTTATGACCATGCGATCCCGAGATAAGTGCGTCTAAAGTACAAGATTTTTTTTTTTTTTTTTTTTTGAGAAGTCATCTGAGGGCCTGATAGATAGGAACCGTGGGCCAAATGTGGCCCGCAGGCCACCAGTTGGGGATCCCTGTTGTAAAGCTTTTTTGTCTTAAGGTTTGTCTATGTGTCACACGCCCTGTTAGGGTTTTTTTTAGGCTCAGTTACATTAACTAGGGTTTAAGCATAAAAGTTTTTGCTTGTTCACATTCTGATTGAAGTTGTTCACTATGAAAGGTACAACTTTAGACGAGTACACTTTCTGCCGTGATGAAATGACATATTGAAAGTGGAATTTGGTCACGTTTTCTAAATGAGTCTTCAGCCTCTGCTGAAGACGATGATGATGACGAGGAAGATTAACAGCTGTGACGCAGCCAGACGTTTCAGCAGAAACGTCCTCAGTGAGACATTTTGTCTCCTATTAAAGGGAAATATCCCTTTAATGTTGATGCAGCATTTGATAATAGTTACTGTTTATTTTGATGAACATGTAATCACAAAAGATTCCTAAACATAAACAGAGCGAAACACAGAAAGCAAAGCTGAATATGTTCAGATGCGATAAAGAAGTGTTCTTAAAGGGACATTTTATCCAAATTTCCAAGTAAGTCAAGTTTATTTGTAGCCTAAGATCACATCGATGTCTCAAAGGGCTTTACAGACTCACACTTAGGGGTTCCTGACCAGCCCAAACTCTCTAAGAAGACGAGGAAAAACGCCCTAAAAACCTGATTGTATAAGGAAAATGGAAGAAACCTCAGGAGAGGCTATTCAAAGGCTGGATTTACTCTACAAGTCTTGATGCCCAGTTCTGATTTTTTGCCAATATCCGATTTTTTGTTCAGCGTATTTACATTTTCTTTTTTAAGCGGCTCATATCCGATACCGGCTTTTACCTGCAGCTGTGCATGTCCACATTTCTGAGACATGTAACGTAATACTTCAGTGGATGAGAGAACTGTTTACGAATATAATCAGTGGGTTAAAACTTTAACATGCAGAGAGAAACATCTGATATGTTGTGTGAGCATTTATCTCTCCATCAGGACACATAGTTTCCGATCACGGAGGAGAAGCGGGTGGAGTTTTGCTGTAATGGCAACTATCACCCTAACATGTCTATTTGATATTTAACACATATCCTATCAGTGTGTCTGATATATAGAGCCAGAGGTGGGCACTGGTCAGTTATTCCATTATTCCATTAGTAACAAAGGTTACTTTATTGAGAAACGGAATAACGGACCCGTTAGTTTTTTTTTTTACTGTAACGGACCGAGTAACGGAATTTAGTTGTTTGGTCCACTAATCCACTACTTTTAGTTCCGTCGTTATGTTTTGCTCCGTCAGTCTGCTACTTTTTCCTCCGCTCAGCTTCATTTGTGTCGGCGCTATTGGCGCTGAAGACGCTGAACAGCAGATGGTGATGTCCACCACACCTTGGCTGGAGGATCACCACAGCCACAAGCAGCTGTGTCATCAGGTAGGCTACCCTACCAGATTATTATGCTTTATTTTTCACAAGATTGTTTTTGACTTTTTTTTGTTTTTTTTTTTCTTTACGTAAATAAGTACCAGTGTCCGGTGCCTAATAAGTACTATGTTCAGTTCAATGTGTACTTTAATTACAAACTCCTGGAGAACATCCCCGGTGGCCACCACTGTGGACCTGATGCGTGTCTTTGCGCACACGGTTGTCCCTTCTAGCGCCTCCTTGGAGCGTCTCTTCTCCATGGGAAAGGATGTCCTCAGGGCAGAGGGACACCCTCTCCATGCCAGCTTGGAGCGTCTCATTTTCTTCAATAAATAACGTTACAAAGATCATATTTAGTGTTGCTTTTTTAACGTTTCTTTGTACTCTTACTGTGCGCGATCACGAGTCACATAATTCAATGGATACACTTATGCTTTAATATAAATATAAGCATATAATTAATTTAATAATACGCCTGTAATTAATTACTAATTAATAATTACAGGGCAACCTCCAGCATGCCGAGGACATGGAGGACGTGAACCTCGTCTCCAATAAGGAGACGAGGTTCTCCTTATCAGAGACGAGTGAACCTCGTCTCCGATAAGCTCTGTTTGTAACCTTTTTAAGCGCTTTATTTTTATTTATTTTTTATTTATTTTTCTTCCCTTTGTATAATAAAAAATGTGTTTTTTGACTTCATTTAATAACAGTAGTGGAATAATGGAGTAACAACTTCCGTTATTTTTGTGACGGAGAAACGGTCTAGTGGATAACAAAGTTACTTCTTTTGAGTAACGGAGTAAAGGTGACAAAGTTACTTTTTTTGAGTAACGGAGTAAAGGTGACAAAGTTACTTTTTTGCATAACAATGCCCACCTCTATAGCCTAGCATGTTGTCCATTTCTGTTTACAGAGAGCATCATCATATTGATCGCTCATCATCCATATGCAGATAAGATAACATGACGTCGGAGTTGGAATGGGAAGGAAATTCTGATCTGTGTATTTAAACAGCAGTCGCATTGGTGGATATCCGATACATATCTGATTTATTTCCACATACTGAAGTGGCCCAAATTGGATCTGAGCATATCTGATTTCATGTGGATTTTTACCATTTACATCTTCAGGAAGCGTGTCTGATATGTGTCACACGTCAGCACAAAATCAGAATCAGGTCGCATGTGCGTGGTCGTGTAAATCCAGCCAAAGAGAGGTTCCCTCTCCTCAAACATGAGACATAGGTGTGGTCTTATTTGCATTAAGGGTCTATTTTGAAACCTTTGCAATGCTTTCATGTACAAAAAACACTACCCCCCCTTGCTGCAGCAGCACTGTGCACAAGGAGTGAAAACAGGCCATTTTAGATACTGTTTTTTATGTCTCCCTCCCAAAAAACCTGCTCTATTTTGATGTCAAATGCATCAGGCCTGAGTGGCAGCACCCACAGACTATGGAGATGTCAACCAAACACCAGCTGGCCATGTGGGCGTGTCCAATCAGGTGTGTTGGTGGGTAAATTCACATTACATGTTGACATCAAAATGTTACAGGAGTAAAGGACCAATCAGACGAAGGTATCAGGGCAGCTTGGGTTTGTCTGACTGGATACATCTCTATAGGCATCAACCTCAACTCAACCTCGTTCAACACAAACTCCTGCTATATTATATATAAACTATGAGCTCAATTAATTTTTATGTAATTGCAGTACATCCCTGTAGACTCCTGCAGGGCCTCAATTTTAGGCCCGGCCCTGCACAGTTCTGTCCGAACCCGATCTGAATCCCAGCCTAGACTTAATGAACTTCTCGGCCCCAGCTTGATCCAAGGCCTGCAGTCTTTTTTTTTTTTCATCAGAACCGGAAGTTCAGCTCTTTTCAAAGTAAAAGTAGCAGCTGTCAACTGTTGCCGGAGTGCTCAGTAAACAGCAATGCTGCAGTTTCTGAGTGCCAACATGTGAGGCAGCATCAGGCAGCGTGTTATGATGTGAGTGGAGAGAGGAGGGGAAAAAAAGCCTGAGCCCAGCCTGAGCCAATGTTGTGAAATTCAACCCGGCCTGAAGCCCAGCCTGATTTGTAAATTGCCTCGGGTCCTGATGGGTCTTGAGGCCTGTTGAGGGCTCTACATCCCTGCAGTGCTGCTTTTGGCATTTGAACCTTCCCTGGTTCATGTTGGGAGGAAGAGAGGCTGTTCAAATCCTGTCCAAACTGTCCTGCAATGGCTGCAATGGCTGCTCTGCTGCTCCCCTCTCCATGTACAAAATGTTCTCACGCTTCCAAAGGTACACAAACACATCATGCTTTTCGTAAGTTATGTGTAATGTAACAAACCCACTGACTCATTCTAAAGAGAGAAAGTGATCTCAACGTCACTGTGTATTCAGAAGAGTCTGTTAAAGAAATGACTGACATCAATTTTAATGTCACGTTTTGGTTTGAGGGCTTTAACATTTACCATCTTAAATGAAGAAACACTTTTATGTTTTAATGTCTGCTCCTGATAACTGTTTCCTGTGGTGAAACATATTTTTTTAATGCTCATTAGATCGCATGGCTGCAGAGTGTCCGTGCTGCATTCAGGGTGACTCAGATTCATCGTAAATGAGCAGCAAATGCAGGAAAGATTTGCATCAGCACTAGTGAGTTCTGAAAAAAAAAGAAAAATTGTAGAAAAAGATGTCTGCAAATGTAGTAACAAATGTTAATAAAAAAAGTTTAAAAAAATCAAATATATTTATACTAATTTAATCAGCAGATAGCAAAATAGTGAGTAAATGAAAATTAATGTTGTTATTCTACTTCTTTCAAAATGACAAAAGTCACAACATGTCCAATCACAAATGCCCATTCTCAGTTAAGACTGGGTATATGTGTGTGTGTGTGTGTGTGTGTGCACGCGCGCACGCATGTGTGTGAGGGCTGTACACCCATTGCCACTATATGACGCTTCCAATGACAGACGCCACTGTTGAGTTTCATTATGTGGTGATGCAATTTTAGTTTGCTGATTTTTCAGGAGTCAGTGAATGCATCATCAAAAGCCAGAAAATGTAGCTTTTACATATGACAAGTAATTTATATAGAAGTCAAACTTAAATAAAGATGCATTTTAAGTTTTTAACATTTATTTTGAGTTGTTGTATTCATAGTTGTGTCGTGTTTCAGAGATAAAATAACGTAGCTTTAAATCTTACACCTGAACAGTAACAACACAGCGTAATACACAATATGACTAGTGTTTTTATATGTTGATGTATGTATCTATGTATTATGTATTATCATATCTGTAGGGAAATTTTTTTTTTTCTGTGCCGACTGGACTTCATTTGCTTTGAAACAAATTATTAAAGGGAATTCTATGAAACTGATGATGTGTTGGTACATCTGAACAAAGCACATTTTTTGAAGAGAACACGTCATTATTTATTTCAATAAAAAATCTTTCTCCTCCCTCATTTTTCTCTCTCTTCACCTTGACACTGGCTCTGATTTTCTTATTGTTGTTGCTTTGACCTTTGCCCTCCATGTGTCATGGCTGTCTACCGACCTCGCTGAGCCGATGGACGATGACAGGTCTGAGAGACAGGAGAGAGAGGGAGAACACAGGAAAGAACGACGGCGAGTACAGAAAGGAGAGATTGATGGAGTGATGGAGAAGGAAGGGAGGCCAGTTTGGTAGGATATTTTCAGAGGGAAAGGTGGAGAGCAGAGGATGAAAGATTAGAGCGAGAGAGGATGAGGGGGGACAACGAAGGAGAGAGAGAGAAAGAGAGCGCGAGAGGGGGGGGGG
>VXCM01007327.1:0-22372 GCA_014773175.1 Lucifuga dentata
GTGCTTCAGTTTTAAAATAAAATGTATATCACATTTCTGGTGTGTATGTGTGTGCTTGATACTTATCTAAAGTTGCATGCGCTGGTTGGTGGGCCCCCTGTCCATCCCTGGTAGGTTCCTCCTTCCCTCAGTCCCCAGTGTTGTAGCCCATCTGCTTTTGGGGGTAATCTTTAACCCAGTGATCAAGGATGCCGCATTGGAAACATTTGTCCTTAAAAGGACAGTTGTAGCTGTCATGTCCAGGTTTTCTGCACATTCTGCAGTTGTTGGGGTTCACAGGCCCACCCCTGNCCCCCCCCCCTGTGGAGGATTAGGCAGAGTGTAAGGTGGGGTGGAAGGTTTTTGGGCGGCTTGCATTTGAAGCATGGTGAGCTTTTTCTTCATGTCTTTGTATTCCTCCCTCTTCTTCTCTTTCCCCTCATTTCTCTGGTGCTCAGCATGTTTGGCATGATCGAGGATCTCATCGACTTTGGCTGAGTCAAGGTTGATGCAGGTTTGTTTCACCATCTTGCTCAGCTCAAGGAGGAGATTAGCCATGAAGTGTGTTTTCAGGTGCCCTTGACATATTTGATTAGAATCTTCAGTTTTTACTTTTCCCTTCTGGTCCAATGATGATGCAGGGGCAGAGCTTTGTGCCGGGGGCTGATAAGCAGGAGGAGCCTCGTTCAGGGAGGGATCTGTAAGATAACTAAGACACTGCAGAGTTTGTGAGTTACCCCCTGGGGCGTTGCCCTGCAGCTGCTTTTGTTTTTCTTCTAACTTCCTTTTTCTCTCTTCTTCACTTGCTTTATGCTCCCTAATTCTCTTCTGTGCTTCAGCCATCCAATCATTCCAACTTTCCCATTTCATTCTAAATGATTCACCCCTCTTTTTCTTTTCTTTCTTTGACATGCCTTTCCATTCTGCTTCCTCTTTTAAAGTTAATTCTTTAGCTTTTTCTGCTAATTCCTCTAATTTTTTCTCATCAAAGGTACCTTTTTCTGGAAAACCCAATTTTTCAATCCATTCTTTTACCTGAGACAATGATTTTTCTCCATAGTTTGTCAACATAAATTTGAGATTTGGATACATTTCAAGACATTCTTTTTCTTCTTTTGTTGCATTTTGACCCATGATTAATCTTTTACATAGACATAACTAAGACACTATAAACAAACAAAACATTTAATAGTACTCATTCACACCTGGTAGGATCCTACAGTGATAACAGGCTTCCTGTAATATCACTAAAAATACGTGACAACTGGCCCGTATTTAACCTGAGGATGACTGGCCCTCTTCTGACGACTGGTCAGTTATGTTCATGTGAATGACTGGCTCACAATTATTTTACTGTATGACTGGCACAGTAACACAGGCAATAATTGTTACCTCGCAACTAATTATTACCCTTCCGCAGTATTTTCTCAAATAAACTCAGCTCTGTAATAATAAACGATCGCTTACCAAAACAGGTTTCTGAATCCAGTTCAGTCGCTTCTTCTGGGAGACAGCGGAATTTGGACCCTTCATCTGCAGCCTATTTGACAGCCAGGTAAGGTCAGACAGACCGTCCAGTCTTGTCACCACTAGTGGATTTTATCCAGGTCCTCGTCTCAGTCGAGAATCAACTGGAATGGATCCTGTGCGTGACGCCAAGTTGTTGTGGAAAATGTTTTGCCTGGATTGCAATAAGGAGCAGAAGCAATCTTTGTCTTTGTCTGAGTTTATTCGAGCAGTGCACAGAAAACAGAGAGATCACAAGAGTATCTACAGTCTGTCTCACAGTTCTAGGGCTGCATCAGGTTTTTATGATAAGAGTAAAACAGGAAGAATGTGGTCCACGTTACTAAGTAATTAGTTTATCTTAGCAGATGCATGCAGTTTCTAGGCACAGGCAGGCGTATCACAGCTGTGAGCCACATAGCAGCCGAGCACAGTGTGTCCTCGGCCTCAAGGTTAACGGAAAAGATTGTGGTTATGCTGTCTGTGCCAGGAACCGCAGCATGAGTGCGAGAGGTGTGAACCGCGTGATTTAAGTTCACCTCTAAGTCATAGAGGTCATAAAGGTCACACAAGTATAAAAAGTATAAAAGTATATAAAATTGTAATTTTATCACGACAGTGTGCGGCACAGAAAGGTCCTGAACATCCAGCCTGGTTCCATGAACCAGGGGCTCCTCCAGAAGCCAGTGAAGAGACAGTGTGTGCTCGAGTCTCGACCACATGAATAAAGTCCATGTTTTAAATAAGTTCTGCTAAATGACAGGCAGGTTATACAGGTTAAAACAGTCAGGATTAATTAAAAACAAGGTGCAGTCTAAACCCAGTCCATCAGTTCTTTTAAAAATACTGCTGGCCACCGGCCTCCAGACCACATCGGCCAGTCCAGTGAGGAATCTCTGGACAAACTGGAGTCTGAAAGTGGCCACTTGCTGGCCAGGTGGATCAGTCCTTGTCCTCCCTCCTCCTTCAGTAGAACCCACTGTAGGCCATCCCAGAAGAAATCTACTATGATGGATCTACTATGATTGGACTGCTTCAGCAGGTCAGAGTGGGGGGGGGGGNGGTGACACTGGCCAGCTTATGCCACAGTCCACAGAAGACCAGGTTGTTGATAATCAGGACTCTTCCCCTGTAGGACATTTGTGGCAGCAGCCACCTCCACTTCTCCAGCCTCCCCTTCACTTTATCCACCACACCCTCCCAGCTTTTATTTACAGTGACCTNCTCCACTTCTCCAGCCTCCCCTTCACTTTATCCACCACACCCTCCCAGCTTTTATTTACAGTGACCTGATCTCCTAAAAACACACCCAAATACTTAAAACCACCTCTTTTCCACACTAAACCACCTGGTAAAATGGGAAGACTTTTTGAGTTAAAACCAAGTGCCAGAGCTTCGCTCTTTAGCCAGTTTACCTTTGCAAAAGATATCATACTAAAATTTTTAACTGTATTTTCTAAAAAAAAAACAAAGAAACAAAAAAAAAAAAAANTAAAAAAAAAAAAACAATTTCTCTTTGATTTTTAACCAAAACAATGACATCATCTGCATAAGCTGAAATAACAAAATTCTTTTCACGTTGAGGAAGAAGTAAACCTTCAATGGAGGGCTGTAACTTACATAATAAAGGTTCAATAGAAATTGCATATAGCATGCCAGAGAGAGTGCAGCCTTGTCTTATTCCCCTCTTTACTTTAAAAGGTGTACTCAGTCCTCCATTTATTTTCAGCACACTCTCAATGTCCTGGTACAGAACCTTCATCATAGCAATGAGACCAGGGCTGAGACCAAAACTCTCCAGAACTTTCCAGAGGTAAAGGTGCTCAACCCAGTCAAATGCTTTTTCTTGGTCTAAAGAAATGAGACCAAGGTCTAATTCCAATGAACTAGAGACATCCAGAATATCTAATTAATGACACATTGTCATGAATAGACCTGCCAGGCACACAATATGTCTGGTCTCGGTGGCCGATCTTTTTTATTTTATTTTATTTTATTAGGATAAACCCCTTGAGATGTCACATCTCGTTTTTGAGGGGTCCCGACATACAAATACACACATAACCTATACATATTTTTGCGATGGTGGGGGAAACTGCAGCACTCGGAGGAAACCTACGCAAACACGGGGAGAACATGAAAACTCTACACAGAAAGGCCCTGCTGCAGGGCCCAGGACCCAGGACCTTCGAACCCAGGACCTTCTTGCTGTGAGGCAACAGTGCTAACCACTGCACCACCGTGCTGCCCAACTGATCTGATCCATGACATCTCTCAGTCAGTTAGCCAGGGCTTTGGAGAAGATCTTGTAGTCAGTGCAGAGCAGGGACACAGGATGTTAGTTCTTAATCTCTTGGAGATCTCCTTTTTTGGGCAGCAAACATGATATCAATAGTATTTAACTTAATTTATTACTGCCCTTCTGCAACTGAGAGGTAAGGACCCCTCCTTCAGAACAGCCAGTAGATCTCCCCCCCAGCTCAGTCCAGAAAGTTTTATAAAACTCTGCAGGTAGTCCATCAATTCCAGGTGTTTTGCCTCCCTCCATACTCTGTAGAGTTGTGGACAGTTCCTGTAGAAGAAGGGGTCCTTTCAACAGCAGGCTGGATGTGGGGGAGATCATCACAGAAGGAGCTGAACAGTTCCTCATTGTTCTTATACTCGCTGTTGTAGAGTGCAGAGTAAAAGTCCACAGCTCACCTCCTGATGTCTCCAGGATGGTTCAGCAGCTGTCCTGTGGTGGATTGATGACTGTGGATACACCTGCTCTGCCCTTGTTTTCCTCCAAGTCAAAGAAGAACTTAGATGGGGCGTCCATCTGGGCCACACTCTGGAATCTGGATCAGACCTGAGCCCTGGTGCCTAGCAGAGCTTTGTCAGTGCTTTCTTTTTTGCTTTTAGGACTTCAATATGTCCCCAATTTCCAGTGGACTGTACTAAAGCCTGTAGTTCCACAATATCAGATCTTTTATTGATCTGGTAATGTCCCATGTGACATTGAGAGTGTACTGTTGACAGAACTGTTTAATTTCAATCTTTCCACAGTCCCACCACTGTCAAGATGCCTAGTTCTAAAGAAAAATTTAAAATTTAAAATTTAAAATTTTCATCTAGCAGTAAAGAAGTGTTAAAATGCCAGTATGCACTTCAAAGCTTAAAATGACTCATAAAAACATTACAAACCACAAGCGAATGATCACTAAAACCAACAGGTGAATTAAGACTGTCTCTAAAAATGTTCAACTGGTGTTTAAGACAATAAAAACGTCTAGCGAAGGAAATAAAATTGTCCCTAGTGTGAGCCCATGTATATTGTCTTTCTTTGTTGTGGAGTGTTCTCCACANAAATAAAATTGTCCCTAGTGTGAGCCCATGTATATTGTCTTTCTTTGTTGTGGAGTGTTCTCCACATGTCCACCAGTTTATGAGTTGTAATCAACTGTCTTAAAGTTCGTTTAGATGCTGGATGTGGTTCTATGTGATTTCCAATGCGTCATCTTATAGTTAAAATCACCACCTAAAAACATAAAACTGTCTGAATTACTGCTGTTTAATGATTTCATTTAAAAACAGCAGTCTGTCTGTTCCTGTGGTGGAAGCATACACATTTATTAAAACTATTTCACAACATTCAAAAACAGCCTTGACTACCAACAGTCTCCCCTCCATCACCTCAGTCACATTATATGAGATGGGAGAATAGTTCTTAGAAAACAGAACAGCTACCCCCCACTGTTGTTGCTGCCATGACTCAGGATGACCTGACCCCCACACTCTGTCTGCCAGTCCACCTCATTATTAGAGTCAGTGTGTGTCTCCTGAACAAACATGATATCAATACTATTTAACTTAATCAGTTCATATAACATGGCTCTNTGTCTCCTGAACAAACATGATATCAATACTATTTAACTTAATCAGTTCATATAACATGGCTCTTTTTCTAATCATCTCTCACCCCGTTCAAATTTAAAGTTCACACCTTAAAATGACTCATAGGAAAAGAGATAAAAATTAAAAAAAAAACAAAAAAAAAACAGGCGTAAAGACCATCTGAAAAATAAAAAGTGCTTAGATTGCTTCAGCATCAACATCATTGTAAATTTCTAGTTGGAGCTTGGAAACTAGTTTTTTCAGCCTCTACAACTCTTGATCAGTAAATTCTCCCTTTCCTTTACGTCTCACTTCTTTGACTCACTGGCTGAGTCAAAGAAGCATTCTTTATCAGGAAAATAATTTTCAATCTTTACATTTCTCATGTTTNGGCTGAGTCAAAGAAGCATTCTTTATCAGGAAAATAATTTTCAATCTTTACATTTCTCATGTTTTTTTTGTTTTCTGATGGAACAGTCTGATTTTTCCTGCAATGTATTATTTTTTTGCTTTCCTAACTTTGTGAGGGGATACAGTCAGACATATCACTGTCAGAATGAGGAGAACCTTCATCCTCATTGCTCTCTGGTTCATCTTCCTCCTGTCTCTTCACTGTTTTTCTTTTTGCTTTCTTTACTGTCTCTTTCTTGTCCTGAGAAACATTTTCCTTGCTTTTAGTTTTCCTTTTTAAGCGAGAAGCACTAGGAGGCACATCATCTTCCTCCATGTTCTCCTGCCCTGCACCTTCAGCACCTCCTGCTCTGTCTCCTGCTGCACCACATCTACACCTGACCCTGCCTCACCTCCATCTGCATCTGTCCACCTGTCTGTCTATCAACCTGATCACTTTGTGCCTGCTCAACTTCCTGTCCATCAGTTTTTTTCCCTTTTGTGTTTTCTCACCTGACCCTGTCTCCAATCCCACCTGCGTTTGTCCACCAGTTTTGTCTTTCTGTGCCTGTTTTTCAACTCTCTGTGTGTCTGTGTACCTGTCTGTCCTGCAGGTTCTCCACCCTGCGTCTTCCCCTCACCCTCAGTGTTCCCCTCAGCAGAAACATTTNCTGTCCTGCAGGTTCTCCACCCTGCGTCTTCCCCTCACCCTCAGTGTTCCCCTCAGCAGAAACATTTTCTGGACATGTTCTGATCAGATGTCCTTCTTTGCCATATGCAAAACATTTCATGTTCTCAGGAGTAAATACAGATCATAATCAAAGTCATCGACTCTCAATTTCAGAATCAGGTTTAGTTCTTCACTCCTGTTGTTTAGAATCATGTAAACCTGTCTTCTATGAGAAACCACATGACTAAGCTGAGGGCCTTACAGCCTGAAGGAAGCTTCTTAATGGGAGACACAAGCTTCCCGTGTCTCGACAACTTTCTCTGAAGTGTTTCATCACTAATGAAAGGTGTGACATTTGACAAAATAACTTTTTTAATCGGCAGAGAGAGGAGACATGGAAACAAATGCATCATTAATGACAATGCCCGTTTCCACCACCGCGTTAGCCTTATCGATGCTATCGATAAACAGGACCACCGCTCTGTTCATCCTGGCTGCAGATTTAACGCTCTGAGGTCCCACAACCTCCACAACAGCCAGGACACAATCATTCACAGAATAACAGAGGCACTGTTGATCTTCACACCACGCCTTCTCGTTAAACTGGTGAACTCCATGATCATGTACACACCTACATACACCCAAGCCACGCCACACCATACCACCCCGACCAACAAGCCGCTGGCCGGCCACAAAACCCACAAAAACATGCTACACCAATCTAAGAAAACACCCCAACAATAAACAACTAGTAAACACAAGAAAACCACCACAAAATATAGAATAAACAGAGAAAAAGTTAGAAAATCTCCACTCACTCAGAGCAACATTTGCTCCCACATGCCAACTCTCTCACCCACACCCACTCACAGAGAGAGAGAGAGAGAGAGAGAGAGAGAGAGAGAGAGAGAGAGAGAGATTGATTGATTAATTGATTGATTGATTTCACTCACTGTTTTGCTGGACTGTAAAGACACAAAAATGTGTGACACTGTTTATCAGAGCTGTAGTGAAACAGCCTGACTGCAGCGTTCAGCTGTTTGCACAGAAATTAATCAGCAAAATGTGTTGTTGCATCAGTGATAATCCAAAACACTCCATGATCCCATAATTCATGTTAGCCTCTGATAGTTTTTGAATTTTGATGCCTTACTGCTGCTGTATCAGCAGCAATAAGGCATCAAAATTTCATACTTGTTGTGTAATATTTACAATGTTTTAGTTTTGGGTATTTTTGGCTTTTCACCCAAATACTTCTACTTCTAAAATTAACAAAATATACCTGTAGATGTCAGTTAAGCATAATCATATTATGATCATTTTATTGTGGCTTTAGGGCTACTTTTACACCTTTCATCAAAATGCAATCTCAGATTCCACACGTTATCTGGACAGCGACATCCATAAATGCAAGTCCCATCCGATGTTGGCACTTGCATTTACATCGCATTAAAAAGCTTTCTTGTTATCTGGATTGTGTCTGCATTGTAATCAGATCTCAGCAGGTGAGTTGTTCTGCTATTAGAACCCATTCTTCCTCCTCACTCTGTGGACAATCTTCATTTCTTTTTAATATATTTCTTAAATTACTGTATATACTCGAGTATAAGCCGATCTCGTGTATAAGCTGACCCCCTGATTTTGACCTGCAAATCTGATTTTTAAAGAAACCCATATATAACCCCTGATGTTGTTCCATCAGTTTATTTATTTAGCAAATTACCTGTTTTTCTGGTTACTGTCATAGTATTCCTCTGAGTTTCTGAATATAATCCATGTACGGGTTGTGGCGGCTGTTTTAAAACTTCACCACTTTACGGGGTTTCTTTTCCTGACTCACACCGGAATGATAACATCGCACTCTTGTTCTTTTTGTAATTTACATATTTTTCAAAATCAAAATAACAAAACGTGACATGAGGTGAGTTTCAAAAACTATACTGCTGCCCTGTTCCTCATAAACACTGAAGCCTTCAGCTGAGCGTCTATAAATAGGCTCCTCCTCTGTGAAGCAGCCGGCGAGCATCACCTAATCAATCAGTTAAGATATAAATATTCAAAATTAATAAGTTCTTTGATTTCATTTGTAGCGATAATGGAACAACTGAGGTTTGATAACTCTCTGGTTATGCTTTTCTGGAATGAGATAACCAACTTTTCAGACACCTAACTGCCCCCTCACCTTTCCTGCATCTCACATGCACTCATTAACAAGAACCATGTTTNCAGACACCTAACTGCCCCCTCACCTTTCCTGCATCTCACATGCACTCATTAACAAGAACCATGTTTAGATAACATTCACTTTAAACATATAGAGAAGCATTCAGGAACTCCTCTCAGGATCTCCTGCTATGATCTTCTCCCCTTTAGTTGTTAAAGCCTTCAGGACAGATACTCTAAAGACAATGAACAGAACATTAACTTCCTCTGACCTCACTGATGCCATGGTAACAAAGAAACTTGTTTCTCCAATTGCCACCTCACTGGCTCCAGATTGTCTACAAGCCAAGAGTCTCACAGAATTAAGGATTCTGATTTCACTACATCAACTATGACTCTTAATCATGAATCTATTCAGGAAACAAGAAGATATCTGAAGTTACATAATGTTTACATAATGCCAACTCTCCCCCGCTCTCTCTCTCTCTCTCTCTCTCTCTCTCTCTCTCTCTCTCTCTCTCTCTNCATTAAACTATGTTTAGATATTGAAATTCATTTTCATTTACTAAATGCTTGTGTTGTATTTGTGTTTGTGTTTATGTAGATAAAAGGATTTAGTTTTATAAGTGTTATATTTCTCCAACATACTTCTGAAATCACAGAACATCACACTGNATTTAGTTTTATAAGTGTTATATTTCTCCAACATACTTCTGAAATCACAGAACATCACACTGTCATTTTATGGTACTTTAAGTTCACACAAAGTCTGTTTTAACAATCTACAACAGTCTAAGCTTTTGTTTTATCTTGTAATCTTTAGAATGNAAGTCTGTTTTAACAATCTACAACAGTCTAAGCTTTTGTTTTATCTTGTAATCTTTAGAATGATTACATTAATGTAGAAATAGATCTTAGTTAAGTAAAGATCATCAGATTTCATAAGAGAGTGTTTTAGATGTTTAGATTTTGTGATAAATTCCTATTAGACACAAAAGAGATGATTTATTTGTATAACGTGCTTCTACTTGTGTCAGCATGTCATACTGTGAGTTTACTATGTGAAAATTCTATGTATCATGCTTTGACAATGGAAAATGAGTGGAATTAGTATAAATTATGTTTCTTTGATATATAGAGTGCAGCGTAAATACTTAGAAAAGAAGTTGAATGAGTTATGATGTTAGAATTATGATCAAATTTGGAAAATATGAAGTTTTGCACACGTATTGTAGGGCAGCAGCTATTTTAATAAGAGCAAAATTTATTAATCTCAATATTAGAAGTTTTTCACTTTGGATTAATAAGAATCGGTTTCAGTTGAAGTATGAATTCTTGACCGTCCAAATATACTCCTATCAAACTTAGAAAGACAAACAAGGCGATATTCCACAGTTTAACATTTATTCAAACACAAAGCAAACAAGGAATATAGCAAATGAAGTAAATATTAGTGAAATACTGTCAAGAAGTTGAGCAGCAGAAGTTGGTGAATTTCAGAATAAAACTAAGCTAAGCTAATGTGATGGAATGTAGCTTTACTAGAGGAATAGAGTATTTAGAGCGGAAAGTTTTATTTAGAAGAGGAATAATGAGTTTGCATCACTTCACTTTGGCTTAGACAAGACTTTCTTACTGAAGCTGGTTGGATTTCTCTGAGGTGTTGTGGAGTCTGGAGAGCCTGGGTCCCATCTAGGATCTGTTGCAGCAGGGCAGCCAGGTCCAACAGCTTGAAGAGTGGCAAGGTTTGACACCAGGTTCTGGCCAAGTATCAAACCACTATGTTCTGGCTGGTCGGAGGATGTGTCGTTGAAGCAGCGGGCCGAGTTTTTGCGTCTCCAGGAGCTCACCATGAACAGATGCTTTCAGAGTGTCAGGAGTCTTAGCCGGAGTTTCAGTGATGTGAGGTTGTGCGGGATTATAACGGAACCAAATAAAAGTCTAAATTAAACACGTGGCCTTTGCGTAAAATTCAGAGTCTATTCCGGGTAAAGTTAATGAGGCTGGCAGGTGGAAACATAAAAGTCAAGAATGGGATATTTTACCAAAAACATTTAAAAATGAAAAAGAAACTTCAAGCCAATGGCATCTGGCGATCTTGAGGCTTAACGAATCAAAAGTCCAGGCAGATTAATTAACAGTGAGCAAACAAAACATATAAGAATGTAAGGTTGGAAAAACACGTGGACACTTAACATATAACGTGGACAAAGACGGAGACAAAGATGTGTCCTAAAAGGAAAGCCGGAACAAGAGAAGAGAAGCTGGAGAAGAGACTGGACAGCAGTTCCGCTGTCTTTTGAACACCTTCTCTTGCGCGCGCTATGACGTACACGCCCAATTCCATTGTTTTGGGAAAATCGAGGTTTCTGATTGGACGAGGGACAAGGGAGCGTAGCCATTCGACGGGCATGTAAACGCCTCATATAATTTTTTATGATATTAGAAAAATAGCGTTACATTATTATTCGCCCATCTGTCGCTGCTCAAGCGTTGACAAAACACAATACATCACATTATAAGGTTGACATACATTGATTACATGCTAAGGTTCTATTACTACTTAATACTACTGATTAAGAAAAAAAAATTTCCTACAAACTCTAAACATTCAAAGCTACTGTAACATGACCTGGTTTTTGGAATCAGTTAATTGTGTCTNCTACAAACTCTAAACATTCAAAGCTACTGTAACATGACCTGGTTTTTGGAATCAGTTAATTGTGTCTGTTATCCTTTGGCATTGTTTACAAACAACATGGTTATATGCAAAGGTCATAAGAGGTAGACATATTTCTGTCAGAGTTGCGATACTGGAAAAATAGATTCACATCTTAGAATGACTTTACTCCAAGCAGACAGTAGATGGTGTAGTGGCACTTTGAACCTATAATTCACATACTCAATCTGATACTGTAGAAATTTCTTGAAAACCATTAACTATGCATAATTCTAACTAGTAATTAAACACACAATCTAAACTGCTTGTCAAGCACAATAAAACAAAAATCAAATACATTTTATAGGTTACATATCGACGTGGATGAATGAATGCATTTGAGAAATATGAAAGGAGAGAGACAGAGAGAGAGAGAGAGAGAGAGAGAGCGAGAGAGAGAGAAAGACACAGGGGGTCTTTCAGTGAGTTGTCAGGACATTAATACATGAGATGCAGAAAAACCGCAGACGTTGATTNAGGGGGTCTTTCAGTGAGTTGTCAGGACATTAATACATGAGATGCAGAAAAACCGCAGACGTTGATTGATCTTCCAGATGAAACTGTGGAGTATGATAATGTTAATGAATCTCTGTTCCTACATTGTAAAAAGTCATAGTTTATGGATCTTCATAAAAAAGGATCAAAAGGGAATTTAGTCCTTTAGTCTGTCTTTCCTGTGTCTCCAGAAAGGAGGATGACTGGAGATCACAGCATGGGACCACATAGGGCTGGTCCCTGAAGGGTCGAAGTCATAAAGTTGAAGACTGCTTTTATCTACTGTGAATTCCATAGGGGAAGGTCAAGGAATTTTGGCCTCTGACAGCAGTTAGGATCCTAATCAGTTATTCTCCAGTATTGTTACAAGAGATTAGGCTACAATCAGGCTGCTGCCTCTTTTCATGACGTCAGCAGAAAGTCCCACAGGACAAAGAAATCTGGGCGTGTTCTCCACAAAGCGCGAAAAGGTCTCTGTTTAAAAGACCACTGCAGCCTTTGTTCGGTCTCTTTCTCTTTGTTCTCTTTTTACTCTTTTCATTCATTCTCTTTTTACTCTTCTCTCTTTAGCTATTTGTTTCTTCTTTAGCATTTTGCATTTTCTCTTAGTTTAATTCTTACCATGCCGCCACAACTCCAGCTAGCAGTTGTTGTTTTTTTTATTCTTAAAGTAATCTCAATTGTTTTGCTTAGCTGCTCCAAGAAGTTTTAGCCTGAATAAGCAACAGATGTTATCACAACCTCCATGTGATTTCAAAGCTATTCAGTTTTAGTTATAGTTAATTCCTAAAGTTAGTGGTGCTCCATCACCATCATCAGCTCCAGTGACTCTTTGGAATTAAATTCCTGTCCTGCAATTAACCGGTTCGACCCGAAGTTTCAGCTCCCAGCTCCAGCTGTTCATTGAAAGGTGACCTGATCTGGCTCCAAAGGAAGACTCATTTGTTTGGATCCGTGGCCTGCCACTATGAATCCAGACATCCGTAGCTGGAGGACTGCCTGAGAGCACCGTACGGTGACTTCACCAGACGTAACCCATGCTGTATGACTGGTGATCCGACCTTTCCAACATCATTGGAGTGATCACATCCAACGTAAAACATCTTGGCTTTGCTGATGTTAAATTGATACTATTTTCCCATTTCCATAACTTTCATACTAACATCTTGGTAAAAGTAAAGCTAGATTTTAGGATTTTAGCTAGGTTAGGATTTTATTTGAAAATCCACCAATTTTCCGTTGTCAAGCCTGGTTTTTCATATCTTAAATAATACCTACCTTATTCATGTATTATTCCATTTTCAATGTGTAAATAAATGTTAACCTGTGAAATATCACTTTGTTTGCCTGTTTCAGTTAGGAGAGGGCATCACTGAATGAGAACAAATTCTCCCTTTAAGATTTGAGACTGAATATTAATTCAAAACTTGAGGCTGAATATTAATTAAAGAATCAAAATGTTAAGTTTAAATGACTTTTTCTCCACATAACATGGATGGTGCCCCTGGATTAAATAAAATTAATATTTCTTTATTGAAATTATGATCTTAACATTGCAACTTTGATTACCTTAATTATTGAGCATATTTATATGCTACACATTTTTCCTTAATTAAATATTTTATATTTAATACATTTAATATATTTTACACTTTTATTTATACATTTCCAGAGGCATTTAACTGTGATGTGACATATCACATAAAGACAAACAAACTGTTGAAAGGATTAATTGTTGCCAGGTTTCCCTCATCACATCTGATATTTTTCCTTGATGCTTCGGGGGAAAAATCTCTTTGTGTGGTGTAACCATCCTCTGCAATGATCGCCTGTGATGTCCTCACAAGCAGCATTCATGGC
Source organism: Lucifuga dentata (assembly GCA_014773175.1). NCBI lineage: Eukaryota > Metazoa > Chordata > Actinopteri > Ophidiiformes > Bythitidae > Lucifuga > Lucifuga dentata. Next base: position 13,656 of record VXCM01007327.1, read on the forward strand.
ATCTAACAGAGACGTCTGATCTTGTGCCCGATAGTCATATACTTTCCATCTCCATGCTGAAAACAACTCTTCTATTGGATTCAGGAATGGGGAGTATGGTGGAAGGAACTCCCTTGTTATCCTTTCTTGCACAGCAAACCATTCCCTAACAATGCTGGGTTGGTGGAAGCTGACATTATCCCACACAGTTACATACTTTGGTAAATCTGGTCTAACTAAACCTTTTTCGTGTTTTGGTACTAGGTCTCTGTAAAGTGTATGTAGGAAGGCCAGGAGAAGTTGGGTGTTACAGGGCGCAATGTGTGGAACATGTGTGCTCACACCATTCTGAGAAATGGCAGTACACATATAATATTGCTCCCATGTGGCCTGGTGTGCCAATTGTGGAGCGGTGACCAATGAGATTGTGGCCACACAATCTCATCCACAAAAACAAGAATGTGAGACATTTCAGCTGGATTTACACTCCAAGTCTTGATGCTAAATTCTGATTTTCTGCCTTTTTCCAATTTTTTGTTTAGCATATTTACATTTTCTTTTTTACGCGGCTCATATCTGATTGATCTGTATTTACACAGCTTTAACCTGTAGCAGCTCGGGTGCAGCTGCGCATGCACACATTTCTGAGAAACAAAACGCTTCAGTGGATGAAAGAAGTATTTAAACATATGATCAGTGGGTTATAAACTTTAACATGCAAAGAGAAAAATCTGATATGTTGTGTGAGTGTTTATCTTTCCCATCAGGACACGTATTTTCACGGACACACATTTTCGCGATCACAGAAGAGAAGCAGGTGGAGTTATGCTGTGATATTACAGCTGTTATCACACACTAACACATCTATTTGACAGAAACGCACATCAATGTGTCTGATATATGTAGTATGTCCTCCATTTCTGTTTACAGACAATGATAATTATATTGATCGCTTACATCATCCATATGCAGACAAGATAGAACATGACGTCGGAGTCGGAATGGGACGGAAATTCCTATCTGTGTATTTAGACAGCAGTCACATTGGTGGATATCCAATATGTATCCAATTTATTTCCACATATTGAAGTGGCCCAAATTGGATCTGAGCATATCCGATTCCATATGACATTTTACCATTTACATCTTCAGGAAACGTATCCGATATGTGTCGCATCTGCACAAAAAATCAGAATCAGGTCACATGTGCATGGTCATGTAAATCCAGCCTTCATGTCCTTTCAGCTCCATTATTCTCTATATAGTAACACAGAAAAAAATGTTAAGTTAGTTTTACATAGCCTATTATAGAATCAGACAGTTTATTGAAATAGAAAAGTTTTCTATTCTTATGGGTATCTACAACTTCAAGAAGTATATACAGGCATCACTGAAGTACAGTAAAACTCCCTGTACCATGTGTACACCAATTTACCTGGACCTACTGGAAGCGCAGCTCCTTCACTCTGTCACTACAAATGGCATCTTGTAGACTTGTTTCATAGTCATTTGATTTTTTTTTTTTTTTTTTANTTTTTTTTTTTTTTTTTCAAAACTCTGTCTATAGTGGAAATGCTGACAGAATTGATATTTGCAAAGATATTGTTTTAGCCTGATGGAATTGTTGGCTATGACCATGTTGCAGATTTCTTGTTCTTGTTGATGGCTGAATACTGCTGCTCTGCCACCAGCATGAGGTCATTGTGTAGTCCTGTACAGATATTATATTATATTCAAATTGTGCTGTATTACTGTATATTCCTCATACATATCTTATGGTACATTGTGATTTTCAGACTTGCATTTCCCTTTACAATAGTTGCTTTATTGTTGTGAATGAGATGCTGTAACAAAAGTAAAGAATGAGTACATATTTATCTGTTTTCCCCTTCGGAATGTTTGCAAATTGATGACACTGTGGACCTATTTACATTAGGCTGTACTCTCCAACCAGCCTTTTCCATTGTAAGACCATGGTTTATGACATGGTCCACAAATGTGGCTCTGATTTCATCAGGGACTCTTGTTCTTTGCCTTCTACCTCTTCTCTATGATGTCTTCCCCAACACCACCACACATTCTTACACCTCTTCNTCTTTGCCTTCTACCTCTTCTCTATGATGTCTTCCCCAACACCACCACACATTCTTACACCTCTTCTTATTCCTCTTCCACAAGCATGTAGCTGCTCTTCAGGGTTGTGATGTTCCTCCATGTTCAAAAATGGAAGTGACTGTGCTGTGGGCAAGCTCCATATATATGCTTCCAAACTTGATTGGTTGATTGGTAAGATGGTGATTCCTTTTTCATTACTATGTCACTTGGCAGGTAATTTGCCAATTTAGCAGGCATCACAAACATTCTATGTCATAGATATTTTTGGAATATACAAGCATGTGTGAAAGATTTTGATAATTGCGTGTGACGGCTCACACCATGAAAGAATGGTTAGAAGTTGACAATTTCACTGAGAATCAACTCATCAGTTTTGATCAGCAGCCATGTGCAAGTAGTTACTGAGCAAACCGTAGACAGTTGCATTTACTCTTTTGCATTCATGTGCCAAAACATGTGCAATTTGCTTAAATGAATAAGAAATTCAAATCTGGTGTGAACAAGAAACTAATTGTTCAGAGATNTGCAATTTGCTTAAATGAATAAGAAATTCAAATCTGGTGTGAACAAGAAACTAATTGTTCAGAGATATGAACTTCTTGTTTTGAAAAATCAAATTATTCTCATTCGAGAATTGAGCCCAAAGCGATTGTGGAAAAACTGTATTCGAGTGGCTGCGAGATACTCAGAAAATAAACAACAGAAATGGATGAAAAGGAGGCAGAGCCTGTTGGTTGAGTTGTTATAGCTTGTTTATTAATATTTTTGCATAGGAAAACTTACTCATTTCCAGTAATGAATTCATTCGTTAACAGCAATGGCTAAATATGATTATAATGACAGATGTTAATATCCTCCACAGCAGATACATTTAACATCAGCTTCAGTGTGTCTCGGCACATTCAAACAAGAAAAGAAAAACAAACTTTCACCAGTTTTCACTCAGATACATGAGAAGTCACATATGTACCAGTGCTGACTTTTCTCATCCCTGTGTAAATGTAGGTTTTGAGGAACAGTTGATATTATGCCAAAAAAATAAAATAAAATAAAATAAAATTAAAAAAAAATTATAACTTATCCTTTCTCCTGCTGATTTCAAAGGGAGAAAACATTCAAAGCTGCTAAAATATACAACATCGGATCAGGAAAATCTTCAAATTAAATCTGACTATGAATGGAACTTATATTTACTGTTTAATTTAATATTACTAATTAATGCAAATTTATTGTTCTTTCATACATTTCCATATTATTCATTTGAAATGCTAGACTTTTTGTTGATGTTTATTGTCAAAACTTTCTTTGTTTAATGCACCTTTGCCTATTACTTACTATAATTAGGGGTCCAAGCACTTCAATTGTGTGTGTGTGTGTGTGTGTGTAAGCCATGCCCATTTCAAACTCATAGTTTTTCCCACCATTTTGAATTTTTTGCAAATTTTGGTTTAAGCATTTTGTTCTCAAACACCATAAAAGCTACAGCAACAAAACTTGACATTCAATATTCAACATCTCATCCACTCTTCAGGAAAAACAAATTAAATGGATTGGCCTGAAGGTGGCACTGTAATAAGCACATTTACATTTTGGCCTATAACTATTGACATGTAAGTCATGGTATCAATTTTGTTTTTCCCCTGCATTCCTTGGGTCTATATACATCCAACAGCAAACATGGGTGCCACAGCTGGCATGTGAGGCTATTTAGTTTGGCACGCAGAGGAGAATTACAATGAAGCAGAGGAGAAAAAAAAATACAATAAAATTATTTTATTGTATTTTATTTAACACTTCACAACAAATATACCATACTATAAATGTTCTTACATAAAAATTTTAACAAATAACTTTCGTACTAAATTTAAATCATGAAATTACAAGTGCACGAATGCAGTTGGCGTGCACATCCCTGATTCAGCGCGTCACCACGAAAACAGCCTCAGCATTTGGAAGTTCTGTCAGTTATGTCTGCTAGCTAGTGTAACATTCAGCAATGTAACGTAATGTAACATAGCATTATCTAAAATTTATTTAAACTTTCTTTTGTGATGTTTAGATTTTTAGATGTAGTACTTTAGATTTGTTTAGATTTTTAACTTAGCCCTGTTGTTTTTTAACACACAATGGCTGAAGGAGGAGAAGAAATGGATTTACTGGCAATGCCTTTATCCAGAAGGATCTTTAAAGAAAAGCTGGAAATACTGTACAGCCATGTCATAGAACTCTTTCTAAAGACAGAAAGGAGGATGGACTTTGTCTTGATATGATGAGCAGCTTTGGTAAGTTTGATGGATTTTTATGTGGCTGGAATCTGTGGAGAAGCCTGTTGAATCTGATTGTTATTTGTGTTTTACAGCATTTTTGCTTACTTGCTGGTCGTATAAATAAATGTGATGGTTGTTTGAGTTTGTCTTGCTTCTTTGGTAATGACACTGATTTAGGCTATGCCATGTCTATTTGTGATGCAGCATCCTGTCATAATGCATAATAATACTACATCTTTGATGGTTTCAGTCACCATGTCTCTGCAGTTAGTGTGTAATAACTGTCATGGGTGTTGATCCTCATGTTAAATCACTTTATTCCACTAGATAAAGGTTACTGTCACTGTGAATATGGGCTGGTTATGTTGAATAACAACAGCCTATAACCCTAGTGTCATGCTGAGGTTATTAGAAGGTGGTTTAATTGTGGGAGGTGTAAAATACACGGCCTACCACTGGTTTAGTGTGGCTGTAGATGAAAGCATGGACATCAATGATGTCCCGCACTTGGCCATTGTTGGGAGATATAGCAATGGAAGCCAGATGTGGAACTCTGCTGTCTGGCACCAATGCACGGCAATATAAGAGGAGAAGATGTGGTGATAGTCTTCACCAGTCATGTTGAGGCCAGAGGTGTGCATGTTAATAACATTTTTACCATCACTACAGATGGAACTCCAGTCATGGTGGGTAAGTGTGGGGGATTTGTGAACATTCTTGAAAACCAGATAGGTCACCCCATCATGAAGCTTCATTGCATCATTCACCAGGAGAATTTGTGCACAAAAATCTCAAAGTGTGGTCTGAACGTCATCACAGATACAGCAGTGAAAGTGATTAATGTGCTTGTCGCTCGCTCCTCATTAACTCACTGGAAGCTCAGATGTCTTCTGGAGGAGATGAACAATGCTTACCAGGACTTGTCTCTTTACAGCCCTTTTGGATGGCTCAGTGGTGGAAAGGTGTATGAGCGGTTTGTGGAGTATATTGATGTGATCAGAGCCTTTTTGGCAGAGAAGCAGCTGAACAACCCTGACCTGACAGATGAGACATGGCTTGTGAAGCTAATGTTCCTCATTGACATCAGAGGGCATCTCAACTCTTTCAACCTTCAGCTACAAGGTGCAGGCCAAACAGTCCTGCCCTGTTTGATGCATGGAAATGTATGGATACATTCAGAGGCATGTGTGTGTGTGTGTGTGTGTGTGTGTGTGTGTGTGTGTGTGTGCAACTGAAACTATCCACCAACAGAGCAGACATAGCACAGCTAAGCCTTGACAGACAAGGACAGGGATCACACTAAACTGCTGCTACTTTTTCATGCCTGTAAGTATTGTGTGTGTGTGTGTGTGTGCGCGTGTGTGTCCTACACAACACTGAGTAACAGACAGTGCATTATTTCAATTAAGGGTCAAATAAGGCAACTGGTAGTAGCGTGAACATGATTAAATACTGTAAAAACACAATTCCCAAATTATTTTTTTGAAAGAAGTAAGTATTGGCACTTCAGGCATAAGTGTGTTGTAAAGTAGCACAAGTCATGCAAGTGTCCCTCCCCCAATGAGATTTTCCGCCATTTTCAATATTGTCCAAAAGTGTTTTTTTTTTTTTTTTTTTTTTTTTTGTGTATCTCCTCCTACAGTTTTGGTTCAATCATCACCACAATTTGCCTGTGGCATGTCTGGAACACGTCAGTAAAAAGTACCATTTCAGATTTTTGATACTGTTTATCATTTTGCGTAACTGGCTGACAAAGTTGTAGGCGTGGCTTATTTTACAACATGTGCTATAAAATGTGGTATATCTCCTGAAAGAATTAGTCTACTATAACCAAACTTGGTGGACATGTTCACTAAACACATCTGAAAAAAAAAAAAAAAAAAAAAAATGAGACATGAACCAACCTGATGGGGGTGCTATAACGCCCACAGTGAATTTTCATCAATAACTTCTGAACCGTACAGCATAGAATCAAAATGATCGTTTCTCTGTATTGTTTGGATTGAGACACATCTATCCACATTTAAGTCATGCCCATTTCCAACTCATAATGTTTCCGCCATTTTGAATTTTGTCGAAAACTGTTTTGTCGCTGCCCCTCCTACAATTTTGACTCAGTTGACATGAAACTTTACAGATACAGTTTCTGAACCAAGAAGAAAAAAGTTCTTCATTTTTTGATATTCTTTGTCATTTTTCTGTAATTGGCTTTCAAAGTTGAGTGGGCATGGCTTAGTTGACAAAAACTGTGATATCTCATGAATGATTAGGTCTGTGTCACCAAACTTGGTGAATATCTGCCCACACAACTTCTGCAAAAACTGAATCATTTGTCGAGTCATTGCACATGGTTGGACCCCACTTATTGCTGCCTTGTGGCTATATTTATTATTAGTATTTTCTGTTGCAATGAAACAATTTCCCCACTAAATGTCAGTAACTTTCATCTGAACTCATATTGATACAACAGATTATTAGATACATCAGGACACCTGAAGCAACGTTCTGGTCAACATTTTATCCACTGTTCTAATAGTAGAGTGGATAACCACAAAAATGGTGCACTTTTTGAGAAAAGCATGAAATTTGTAACATAGTTAGTGCATACCATAATGTTTATTTTCAGATGGAGGGAAGTCAGATTTGACCTCTGATGACTGTGAGAAGTCAAATCCAAGATGGCCGGCAGTCGACCGGGTCTAATAGTCCACGTGACATGTGAAAATAATGTTCACTTTTTCATAAAAGCATGAAAATTGGTACACTTGTACAATTTGGGACCCTGAACATTTTCAGATATGGAGCCATCGCAAAATCACNAAAATTGGTACACTTGTACAATTTGGGACCCTGAACATTTTCAGATATGGAGCCATCGCAAAATCACCTCATGGTGGCCGTGGCGACCATTTTACTTTCTGCCATAACCGAATTATGTATTTTGCTTCATATCTCCTGAGNGTGGCCGTGGCGACCATTTTACTTTCTGCCATAACCGAATTATGTATTTTGCTTCATATCTCCTGAGTCTAACATGATAACACAGAATGGGTGATGTCTACCCCTTTGTTTTGATGGTCAAAGATTACAATGATACCATATACAACATCATAAACTGTTCAGATGAACAGTTAATGACAGTTGACAGTTGGTATTGACAGTATCTGAGAACCTAGGCTACACTTTGTCTGTTGCATGCANAATGACAGTTGACAGTTGGTATTGACAGTATCTGAGAACCTAGGCTACACTTTGTCTGTTGCATGCATGTTGTGTAGAGTTTTAAAGGTCCCATGTCATGCAAAACATATTTTTCCTTGCCCATGCATATATACTATACTCATCCTTCAGCCTATCAAACCTGAGAATTTGGAAAGCCAAAACCTCTGCGTTGTTTCCGTAGCCTGCATTAAGCATGTGAGTAAGTGAGTGAGTAAGTAAGCATGTGTTTCTACAGGCCATTTTGATTTTGGTCTTTTTGTTACATAACAAAAAGACTCATATAATGTCCAGCTCCAAGGTGGACAACCACTCCCACTCCTCTCTGCTGTCAGTGCCTATAGCCACCATTGTTGTAGTTTGCTAATACANACAACCACTCCCACTCCTCTCTGCTGTCAGTGCCTATAGCCACCATTGTTGTAGTTTGCTAATACAGACTCGGAGATGTCGAAGGTTCGAGCGAAACACGCCAACTGTTGTATTGTTGGCTACAGAAACCAACATAAATGTTTGTATTCCCTGCCAGCATTGGAGGCTAAAAAGAAACAGTGGTTAGATTTTATTTGACAACAACATTCTGGCTGCAGTGGCTGCTAGTCGTTCATCTGTGCTAAGCACCTCACTAACGAGGGACAGTACAACACTGGCTTAGCCTGTAAACTGACCCTTAAAGATGGATCCATACCAGCTGTACGTGACCCAACAACAGCAAATGTGTAATTGGTAGTGTCCCACTTTGTGTTAATATTTATTCCAAGTAAGGTGCAGCCAGTTTATTGGCCTGACAACATGTCACAGAGGTGAAATTGGTTTGATGTTGGATATTGGATATTCGACAGATATTCGGCTCGCTCCACTCTCTCCTTAGTCAGCACCGTTATTCATTCTGGTTTACCCCATCAAAGCAGCTCAAGATTGGCAGCTTACTTCCTCACACCCACTGGAGCCCATTCAGGGACCCTCACTCAGTTACTGACAAAATTTTAAAAACACTTTTTTTATACCATCCTGGAACTTGTCCCTTATTAAAAAAAATTGTACATATATATATACATATATGTATATATACATATCTCTTCTTCTTCTTTTCCTTTCGGCTTTCCCTTCAGGGGTCACCACAGCGAATCATCTGCC